>JAOANK020146305.1:0-30556 GCA_026257165.2 Telfairia occidentalis
CACCGCACTTTAATAGGAAGAGCCAACAAAAGTTGAACAAGCTTGTCCAAGGAACCAAGAGTGTAGAAGACTACTACGAGGAGATGGGCATGTTGATGATTCGGCTCAGCATTAAGGAAGAGGAAGAGACAACCATGGCATGGTTCTTTGATGGACTCAACCAAGACATAGCCAACAAGGTAGACATGCATCCTTACAATGACATGGAGGAATTTTTGCACCTAGCTATCAAGGTTGAGGACAGGAAATTGAGAAACACCAAAAGGTATGTCAATAACCCAACTAAGCCTAGTTCTAATTATAAACAAGAGTCTAAGCCCATAGTGTTAAATACTAAAGATAAAAATGTGCTAGAAAAGGTTAAGGAAAAAGTAGAGTCATTCCCTAGTTTTAAGCTCAAACCCAAGAGCACTCCAACTAGACATTGAGATATAAAATGTTGGAAGTGTCAAGGAGTAGGTCATGTTAGTAGAGATTGTCCCAATCAAAGAATCATGGTCCTTAGGGTAGGAGAATTAGTCTCGGATGATGAGAGAGAAGAAGAGGAATTAGGAGAGTCTAGTGATAATTTTAGTAAGGATGAAGAAGTAGAAGTGATAGAAGACCAACAAGTTCTAGCTTTAGAACTTGTCAAAAGAGCCCTTAATTCACAACCCATAGTAGATCCAATAGAGGCTCAAAGAGAAAATTTGTTCCATATTAGGTGTCTAGTCCAAAATACCCCATGTAGTGTTGTCATAGATAGTGGTAGTTGTACTAATGTGGCTAGCACTAGTATTGTAGAAAAATTGAACTTAAAGACCATACCCCACCCACGGCCCTATAGACTTTAATGGTTAAATGACAGTAGAGAAATCAAGGTCCAAACACAAACTTTAGTGTCTTTTGCTATAGGAAGATATAAAGATGAAATTATGTGTGATGCCCTATGCAAGTCGGATATATATTGTTAGGAAGACCTTGGTAATTTGATAAAAATGTGTCTTAGGATGGTTACATGAATCGATATTCATTTGTGTATAATGGGAGAAAAACCACATTACTACCCTTAAATCCAAAAGAAATTTTTAAGGACAAACAAAAGTTGAAGAGAGACATCAAGGGTCCAAAAAGGAATTGGATGAGGTAAAAGGTAAAGGTAAGAATGCTAAGTGTTTGATCTTGCTAAAATGTCACTTACTTTTATTTTACTATGCTATGCTTGATCTTTTGTTTCCTAGTGTTTCTCTTCTAGATGAAGAAAGGAAACAAGAAGGAGGACCCACACTTGAGCTCACGAAGATGGAAGAACAAGAAGAACAAAGAGGAGAATTGGAAATTGTGCAAAACTCACACTTGGGAGACTTGTTAAATGCCTACTACTTAAACAAATTTGGAGAAATAATTCTTTCCCGAGGTAAGTTTCAATTTAGATTGATTGTTAATTTCTTTAACTTGACTTGTTTGGGAGTAGGTAACCATGTAGATTCGACGACAAATCTCTTTTCAAAAAGGAGAAGATGGTATGATCCTAATCAGCCAACATGACCTTGACCCTCAACAAGTCCTCAAGAGGGAAGAAAGATTGTTCGAAGGCACACCACGAGGGAGAAGAAGAAAAAAATTGCTCATGCAATTTTCCAAATTGGAGTTGGAAGCGAGTGCCTCGACGCCATGGGACAGTGACTTGACGCCAAAGACTAGCGTCATGATGCCGCAAGCCCAGTACGGACGAAAGCACATCGCACGCAAGCATGCGCTCCACCACGTGCACCCCTATGCGCCACGCCCAGCACACGCCCCTTGTACAGTGCTCATGCTGATGTTGTCGCCCAAGCCTGCACGCACTTGCCCAGCTAACCTCACAATAGCCTGCTTCCCTGCCTTTGAGAACCTCACAACCGCCCGTCCGAGCGCCCCTACAAACCTCGCAAGCACACGCATGCTGCTTGTGAGTGCTCCACATCCCAGCGCCCAACACTCACTCCGCGCCTGCCTACCATCTGCTTGTTCATGCCGCTCGCACACACACCGCACGCCCATGCAAACGCGCGCCTGCCAGCAATGCCAACCACCCACGCCTACGCACATGCAAGCCCCCTTGGCCCTTTTGCACGCGTGCCCCTGCTGCCAATGCTGTCGCGCATGCATCTTTTACACCATGATGGAAAGTATTTCCTAGTTTGATTACCATTGTAATTTTGGAAATAATTTGGCTTAAATATTATTGTGAAATTATAAGCCACATTATTTTCAATTTAGGAAGATTATTATTTTCTCTAATTTATTTTCCAATTGCTTAAAACATTTTAAGGAAAATATTATTGCTTTTCTAAGTTAGGAAATTAGGTGAATATTATTCTATAGGATTTTATTTTATTTTATTTTATTTTCTAAGCAAATTAAGAATAGATTTTTCCTTCCTAATTTCGAATTCCTTTGGCTTCTATGCCAAAGACCTTGTACGTTTGATAGATTTTGGATGAATAATTTCTTTTTTAAGTTCTATTTATAAAAAAAAAAAACTTGTCAATTTGCATACCCAATTGAACCCCACCCCACCCCTCCCCCAAGCATTCTCTTGTATGTGGCTTAGAGGTGCTTGTAAAGAAGCATTCAAGCTTGGTTGGTCACCAAATTTGTTGAGTGTTTCTTCCTTGGAGTAAATGGGTTTGTGAATAGTGCGAAAGCATTCAAGCTGTCTTGCTCCCTTGCCTTGACTGTTTCTTCAAAGGTACATCGTTCCTATCCTTTCCTTTGGGTTAATTTTTACTAACTTCGGGTTTTAGTGACTTTGAGTGTTTAGGGTTCGCATAACCAAGGGGTTTCTAGCATCGAGTTCCACTAAAGTTCTTGGTGAGTGCAATTGAGTTCAACTTTGGTGCCTTGACCGTGGAGATTTGCTTGGCAAATCGCTTGCAAGGACTTTTACACGCATCACTTCTTCTTCTTCTTTATTTTCTTTATTTTCTTGTTATTCTTGCTCATTTTTTATCCTTCATCATCTTCTTCTTCTTCAATCATTCATTCATATGAACAAAATAAACAAAGAAGTAGTGATATCCTTTCGCATTTGTGTATCAGCAAATCAATCTGATATGCTCTATATTTATTTCTCATTTGTGTATCAACAAATCGATCTGATATGCTCTATATTTATTTTTCATTTTTGTATTAACAAATCGATCTGATACCCTCTATATTTAGTATATAAGTCAACTTATATCATTTATACTTGGTATATCAGTCAATTGATATACCAAATATGAAGTATATCATTTATACAACTAATACACCATGACTTTAATTTTGTTATGGTGGATGTTGTTTGTTTTATTATAGTAAATATTAATTTTTTTTTTTTTGGTTTCGTTATGATGTGAAGTTGCTTTCATTCAACTAATTCAATTTCGATGGTCTAATTTAGGTTTTGGCGTCTGTTGTGTTATGCTTTCAAACGTTTTAACATATTTTGATAGTATATCTTAATTGCATTAATTGTGTCAATTGATATACTAAATATAAACTATATTAGTTAATATCTTCTATTTTTTAAATTTTGATTTCATTTTGATGGTATATCAGTTGTATAACAGATAACTAATATACTAGATTTAGAGAGAGAAAAGTATATCAATGATATTATTAAGATATCAATTATGAAGTATATTATTCAGAATGATATACTTAGTATAGCATTGGTATTTCAATTGTATATCAGTACTAATTCAAAATGCATTATAAGTACATCATTAGTGTACCAATAGTTTATTATCATTCATTCACAATACAAAGTATTACATTGGTGTATCAGTAGTTTATTAACACTCTTTCAAAATTCATTTAAAATATAACATTGGTGTATCAATAGTATCTCAGTAGTCATAAAAATTCATTTCAAGTATATCAATTGATTGATATACAAAACATAAAGTATATCAGATATACTAGTTGATACTAAGAGGGTAAAATTAGAATAATAAAAATAAAAATTAGATTTAGTTTTTTCTTTTTTTTTGCGATATTTGAAATTTTCAAAAAATCATTGCTAGATTTACAAATTTAAGAATCTTTTTTTGATATTCTTGCAACTGCCCCATATATATAGATAAGTAGTGATTCCATATAAAAAATGTATATTCTTTAGAAAGGTTGTAACGTTTCATCATTTTTTTATTATTTGTATTAAATTTAGTTTGTTATTTTGTTGAAATTATTGGAGTTTATTTTTGTGATTTGGTGTTGTTATTAAAGAAGAAATAATTAAGTTTTCTTTTGTAAAAAATTAAGGGATTTTATCTTTTGGAAAAAGGTAAAATTAAAGATAATGGTAAACTCGTAAATAAGTGAACTAGGGCTAGGATTAGGATTTTGGGAGAACCCTATAAGTATGCTTTGTTAGGACCTACCCACCATGCCTCCTTAGTTTTCTCAAAGAGAATTTTTCCTCTTTTTTTCCTCTCCCCTCCTTCCCGAAAATTTTCCTCCCTCACACTCACCTCTCTCATCTATGGCACCCGCAGACAGTGACAACAACAGCACATTAGCGGCAAGGTCGGTAGGTGGCGGGCAATGGGCCTTCTCTTCGTTCTCCTTGGTTGTTTCCCCACTTTCATCGCTCCATTCGAGTTCTTCTTTTAAGGGAAACTTCCTCATCACCTTCTCATACAACCTATTGAACAAGTAAGGCAGTGGGTTATTGGTCGCTGGGTTTTTCTGAGATTTTCCCCTTTTAATCACATTTTTTTCCATTTTTCCAGCAATTAGAGAGTCATTTTTCGGTGAAATGAAGGGTCATAAAGAAGCAGGAAGTCAAGATCTACACGTTGGTGGAAGCATAATCGTGATCGGAGTGATGGTGAAGCGCCACGTGCAACGGAAAGGCGTTGCAGCGGCAGCGCGTGTGGCACACGTGCTGGCCTTCCAGTCACACTTGGCAGCTCGTTAGGTCTCTGTTTGGTCTGATTCCAGCAGCGTTGGCTTCTTGAGGTTGAGTATAAATCGAATCCAGCCCATGTTCAACTAAATTGCAGCGGCACGTGGGCGACACGTGGCAGACAGCGGCGACGCATGGTTGGTAGTTGGACAAAGAAAGTGTCGAGCTTTTTCAATAGTGTTTGTCCCTTAAAAAGCTTTAGTCTCTCTTTTAATTAAAAAGTTAAAAGTGAGTAAGGAGTTAATTGGACTTATTTTGACTTAAGCTGCTAGAAGGATCGAATATCGAGCCACTAAGAGTCACCTTGTTGTATTTGGATAAGGTAAGTGGCTTCACTCCTAGATAAGCCTTATGGCTAGGTCAGATGATTCTTTGATGATTATGTGATGTATGTTGTTATCATGCTTATGTTATGTAATTGTTGATATCCGAGCATGATTTGACATTGTAATTGAGCATGAGCATGGTCTTGCATTTATGTGATATTAGATGGATATTAGATGTTGTGGACATCAGATATATGCAGATTATGGATGCGAGGGGTGCCATTGGAATATTGAATGTTGGATGCCTTGGGCTTCGATTGTATGATGTGTTATTGTTTAGGATCCATGCATATTATGGATTGTGTGTTGCATTATGTGAGTGATATCATCTCTGCTGAGTTTACATTGAGGCCATGAGAAGCGTATCTTTGTTGAGTTATACTGCATTGATTTTTTTCAAATTTAAATTATTCCGAGGAGATGCATTCAATACAATTATAATTATACTGCATTGATTTTTTTCAAATTTAAATTATTAAAGATTTATTTCTATCAATTCTTAAATTGATATGTTAAGTTATATTATTTTATGAATATTTTAAAAAATAAAATTAGTTAACTACAATTATATATTGTTTCTTTTCTTTGTTTTAATCACATAATTTTTAAAAAATTTGTTAGTAATGACAATTTTTTTTAATATAATTTTTGTTATTTTAATTTGATTACCTTAAAAAAAAATACATTCTCTACACTACTTTAAATTTACTGTATCAAAAATAAAATACTATATATTTATATTATTTTTTAATATGACTAAGTTCAGAATACATATCATACATATATATTTGTTACTTTGATAGCGGCTAATTTAAAAATTAAACATTTTTCTTAATATAGTTAATTTAAATTCAATATTATTTATGTTACTAATTTTATTTTAGTAAGTTCAAAATAGAGTACAATTTTTTTTGTTACTTGATGTTGTGCATTATTTTATTTTATTCAAATTAGTGTGTTTTTAAACATTTCACATTTTTTTAATTAGTGGGTGAATTAACAAAAAAAATTAATAAATGATAAAAATTGCAAGGGTTATCTACGTTTAGGGTTTAATTTGATGAAATTGAAAGTTTAGAGTGAAAATTTATAAACTTGGCAAGTTTAGAGGTAAAAAATATTTTTTTTTCCTTAAATTTAAGTATTTAATTTATTGAATTGAAATTTTGAAATTTAATTATTTAAGTTTGACATTCTTAAATTTGTTTTATATCAAAATATAATTCATCCATAAAATTGAATTATAATTCATGTAAATCTAGAATTTTCAATAAAAAAGAATTATAAATATTTATAATTATAATTGAAAGCAATTATATATATCTACAGTTTTTTTAAAACAAATTATATTAGTAAATAATTTACAAAACTTTAGTATTTATAATTGAAAGTATAGATGGAGAGATTAAACCAAAGCCATTAATTTATATAAAAAAAAAATAGTAAGCAATTAAATAACAACAAATGAGAAGAAAAGTTAAGAGAGTAACAGAGGATAATAGAAAAAAGAAGAGAAGAGAGAAAAATGGTGGAGTTGAGGGGTGTGAGGTCCACTTGAAGAAAGAAAAAGAGAGATAAAAAGTAATAAGCTATGATTTGTGAATAGTAATTTGGGGAAGTTTCTAAACTCATTCCACCTCACCGAACTCCTTGCTTCAAACATGGGGAATTCGAACTCCAACTCATTCCCCAAAACACTGAGAAATCATTGGAGGAGACCGCTACAATGTGATTTCAAATTTATATCGAGCGGTTATTAGGGGGCATGAAAATTTTCGAATTTAAATTAAAGATTAATAGGAACAACCAGCATTGTGGTAGCCTCGTTAAATAATTTGTCCCAAACACCCCGTTAAGGTTATGTGAGAAGTCTTGGACAACCTATAAAAAATAAGGGAGCAATATAATAGCTTTCCACTTGGCTCATACCAATAAAAGGATCACTACATACCATAACTCGAAGGTGCATTTGGGGAAACTCGAGGTGAGGACCTAGTGCATGTACAAGTAGTCCAAAATACGCAAGAACAGACAATGAGTCCGTCCATAAATTTTCTTTCCTTTTACTGCATTTCACTCAAAGGGTTGAAAGAAAATAGTGCATCAAGTTATTCCCAATGGTTAACTTGATCCTCTCTTCCAAGGATCCCAAAATTTTCAAAACTTCACGGCATGTAGAAGAAAAATATTATCCTCACTAAGACCGAGACATAACTTTAACTTGTTCAAAAAATAAGTAACTTACTATGATAAATGTGAATAAAAAGAACGCAAATATCAACACAAGAGACGTATAGATACAATAACACATTAGTTTCTCAAACACATGTCTTTTGTCCTTAACAAATGTTAGTGGACACATGTCTAACAAATATTGAACTCATATATATTGAACTTAACAAATATTTGACATGGGTCTAACTGCCATAAGTGGGGTTCAACACATGTCAAAGACAGACACATTATCCAAACTTGAGTACGTACTTCATAAGTTCTAAGTATTATATAATTTAATCGTCGATCGAAGTAAGAAAAGTACGGGCCCAAGAATTTCTAAAGGCAAAAAGCATTACAAGGTTATGAAACTCTGTCCTTTCAAACATCATTTTGTACAAAGATGATTGCAAAATGTTCAAATTTGCATCAATAAAATGAGCTCAATTCATTAGATTCTCCCACTATTCTCGAGATCTTCAAACCCTTAAAGCAACTAAAGTAGCAAGACATAAATCAGGTCTATTTTATGTTCTAAGTGAATGAGCTCGACACAATAGAAAGAAAGCCTAGCAGTTAGCACATCAAGTCGACACGACCACGCAAATTGCAAGGCCGAACAACCGTCAATTTGTCGGAAGGAAAAACCAAGCCCTTTTTAATTCCAAAACGACATGGGAAAGGTTTGTGTTCTGAAGCCCCAACTGTAGAATCAAACGGCTGAAGATGGTGTCACCTCAATCGGCAAACGCCCAAGGACTAGACGATTTAGCCATGTTTGATGGTTTCTTTTCTTTTTTTCAGGATGTCATTTTAGCTAAACTGGGGCCATGTTTTGTTGGGATTCATGCATATCTAGTGGGATTTGACAAACCCCATAGTATACATATCAATGTCGACCAATCAAATCGCACTGAGTTTTGAACCTTTCAAAAAAAATCTCAATGATTTGTGTCGTATTCTAGAGCTAAATATACTACTATCATCTAATCCTAATCTTTTAGATAATTTTCAATTTCGTCTTTTAATGAATAAAATTGTTCACTTATGTCATTTCATTAAAGAAATCTCTCAAAATGTACTGACAGAAAGTTGATGTATTATCACAAAGACATACCACTTAAAAGAAATAGTCAAGTTATATTTAGACGATGGACATGTTGAGTTTTATGTATCAAATGTGATGTGTCCACATGTCAAATAGGTTAATAAAATAATAATTTAATAATAGATCAACGTCTCTTTAGTTCAACAAATCGAGAGATGTGAGTTGCCAATTATACATAACTTTTTGTTGACAAATTTTAAGACGAAATTTTTTTTTACTAAATTATACAAAATATCCTTTTTTTTTAATTCAATTATACAAAATACCCTTAAACTTTAGGGTACGTTTTAGTTATACCCTTATAGTTTCAAAAGTTTCAATTCTACCATTAACCTTTCAAAATTGTTTAAAAAATTCTCTTTCATCAAAATTTCTGTTAAAAAAAATGAAAATGTGACATGGACGATTACTTGTAAAAATTGAGATACACGTGGACATTGATAATGTTTCAATTATACCCTAAAATTTATGGTAAGTTTCAATTATACCAGTATTACTTAAAAATTTCATATTTTAACCTTTAAATTTTAAAAATGTTCAAACAATTATTCCATTAGTTTTTCTGTTAAAATAAAAATGAAAATTTCACGTGACACTGAGCTCCAAAAAAAGTGAAGGATTTTAGTCACATTTAAAAATGACGTCATTTGAGGGAAACAATTGTACAAGTTAGGACAGTATATTGTTCCACCTCTCATAATTAAATATTTGTGAGAAAATAGAATTTTCGAGATGGTAAACAAACCATAGATGAGGACAAAATCTAGAACCTCCTTTAATGATTAATTGACAAAAACTAGGCTAACAAATAATTTCCAAATCAATCAAACCTCTAATACCACAAATTTCTCGATGGATTTCTGGATAACTTCTTAACTTTTTTAGGATAAAAATTGTCTTCTTCTGGCCGTCAATTAATTTTTATTATTATTATTATTCTCCTAGCTTTCTACCCATGCTATTCACGAACCCCACTCTTCCAAAAATTTTCTATCATGAACATATTTTTTTTTGCAAAGCATTTTCTGAAGTATCCCATATTATTTTAGCTTTACCAATGTGTAGTTTTTTATTTTTACCAGTCCATGACTTCACAGTGCATGACTTCTCCTTTAAATGAGGAAATTTTGATTAAAATGCTAACCCAAAAATCTACTTCCCTTCTTAATCAGCATCATTTCGAATGTTACTAAAACCATTTGATTGCTATTTATGCCCATGTATAGCTTTCCAAGGGCATTTTGTATTATATAACCTTAAACCTAATGTTGACGAGACGCAAAAAAAATGAGATGGCAAACTTATTGGCTAGATTTGGATGAAAGACCATTCATATTGGGCATCACATGCACTTTACAATGATTTACTCACTCTTATCTAGGCTTGGTTTTATGTTCCTTTGTACTAAATAAAAAATTAAAAATAAAAAACTTTAACCATGAAAGAAATAAGCATATATTATCATAATTTGTACGATTGATTTTCGAAATAACATCATTTTTTAACATAACTAGGATTCTTCACCTTCCTTTTATAACTCATTGCCATGTTAAATTTTCATTTTTATTTTAACAAAAAAGCTAATGAAAGGTGGTTTTCAACAATTTTAAAATTTAAAATTTAAAATAAAATTTTTAAACAATAAGAGTATAATTGAAACTTACACCAAAGTACAAAAACATAATGAAAATATTACCAATGCTCACATGTACTTTTGATTACAAGTTGTCATCCAACTTATCGCCATGTCACATTTCCGTTTTCTTTTTAACAAAAAATTTGACAAAATGGTATTTTTTTAAATAATTTTGAAACGTTAAGGGTAGAATTGAAACTTCTGAACTATAAAGGCACAATTGAAACTTACCCTATAGTTAAGGAGTATTTTGTATTTTTTTAATATTATGAGTCAAAATGAAAAATTTTAAAGGATTAAAGATATAATAAAATTTTTAAGAGACTATTTTACGTTCAGCCTATTTGACAATCTAAACTGCCTACACAACAAGGGTTTCACATTTGATATTAAATCCTGGCAGCGAATTTAGGCAACTTCAACTACAGCAATGACGCTCGTGCAAAGTAGAAATGCAGAAATCAATGCTCCTGGGGACTATGGAAATTTGCCAACTTGCACTGAAAAAATGTTGCATATGGCAATTCTATGTCAAACCAGGATGTGACAATTTCAACAAGAACAAAAGGGGAATCAAACTCGGAGCAATCAATTTAGAACTGACGTTGAAAGAACAGAAACATTACTTACAATGGGCACGATTTCGGGTTCTTATCTAAATCAAGGCCATACATTTCTGAATTCAACTAACCTTTAAAGTAAAGTTGGTGGGGATCTGTTGTGAAAGCAGAGAGTTGGAATTTTGTCACCAGGCAGCCTGCTCACATCTACTTTCAGAAAGCTGAAAGGAAATCTCTTTAATGGATTTCTGAAAGAAATAAAATAAAATATGCAGGAGTTCTGAATGGTTTGGGTATTGAGAATGGATAAAACACTCATTCGAGTATTAAAATGGAGACAATGATAAACTGCGCCTCTATGGCAAATACCATGTACATTGACCAGAAGTTTATTTAAACTACAAATATTTTGTTTAATAAATCAACTTTAGTATAAGAGATTTTAGAATTCTATTTTATTATTCATATTTTAACTCATTGAATTACCACTTAGTAATTGAGAAGCCCTGCCAGATGGCTGAATGATATACTTGCATGCATCCCCCAAAGCAGATTGACAATCAGTCTGGAATTCATTGTTAGACAATTCAGAATCTAAACCCAAATGTTCTAAACCATCACGATTGAGAATACATTCAAAGTAGAGGTCTACATTCCACAGGATCAGATATGTGATGCCCATTTTCTTTTACTTTTTCTTTCTTCACTGGATGATATGGCTACCTCTGGACTAAATAATTCAAAGAAAGTCAAACATAATGAATTTTCCTTCCATTTGCCACAGCAAAAGCACCCATTGGACAAAAAATTGTAAACAATAAGGCCCGGCAATTCTCATTGGATTCTTCACCTGATAATATCAAAACTGATCAGTAAACTTCAAATAATTGAGAATAAGTTTCTTTAACGATCAGTATAAAACTAGTCCAATAGAATTTGAATCTCGTTGCAGCAGGATGCATATCATGCAACAATAGTCAAGCTTATGTAAATTTATACATTCAATAACAATGGCACATCACCAAATCCAAGGCGCTACATGTATGTCTAGCATGCTGATAAAACCTTAACCGACGTCCATTTCATTGTCCCAAAGGATGTCTCAACCTTTTGATCCCATAGTTTTATTAGCACAAAACCTATGCATAATATAGTAGAAGAAACTAAAAACAACTATAAACCTAAGCATCATTCCAGCTTATTAAAGTTTTGATGTTCTCATGATGCCTATTTTACGTTTAAAAAAAATACATGTATCAGAAAAAGAATTGACCAAGATATAATCTCCAAATGCTAGCTCAATGGTCGAAACGACAAGTTATAACCCAATCATGGTAGCCATTTATATTTTAATATACAAGTTTTAAAACACCAATATTGTGAGGCCATGTGATTGTTTCATGAGATTAGCCAAAGAACCTGCAAATTGACCTACACACTACGAAACAAAAGAAAAAGAATCAGTGACAAAACAAATAAAGCCTCTGCTTGATAACGTGAGGAAATTTAAAACTGAATTGTAAATAACAGAAAAAAAAGGAGATAACACCTTCCTCTCATGTTCTCTTTCGCTTCATTGACTTGATACTCTTGACAATATAGCTGATGACCTCCTTCAAAGTAGCTTTCCTTCCTTCCTTAAAGTTCCATAGTTCAGGTACGGAATAACGACCACTTGGATTATATTCATTCATTTCTTTTAGGGCTGTAATGACGCCATTATATATCTCATCACCCCATTCCTGCTTGAGTCCTTTCAGTTTCTCATCGTCTTCATCAAGGTTCTCCTAAATCATATGCATCATATAGTTAATCCGGAAGATTGAATGAAACTACTACTATAACTAAACAACTATGCGCAAAACACCATTGAAACAATTTATCAGCATATAGTGTCTACCAAGACTAACCAAACAATCAGAAGAGATTTCATACAATGAAGAAGCAATACAGAAATAACTTACTTTCCTAAGAAAATTAGACAACGTTTAATAGAGATCTGTAGCTTCACGGTACTGTCTGTTCTTTGTACTGTTTAGATACTCTCCAAGTCTATTTGGTATGTTTTGATGGCAGGTACCTTGGAGGTTTGATTTGGCCAATTTTTTGGATTTGAAAAATGGATGGACTTACCGGAAAAATACAAGGACCGCCCTACCGCCACCAGCCACCTTTCCCACCGCCCTTGATCATGACCTTCTCTAAGCACGTTTTGCAATGGCCACAAGGAAACAAACCACCGCTATCGACAGGAAGACCTCCACCATTGAAGTGGATGAAAATAGTCGAGGAAGCAGAGTGACAATAACAGAAACGAGGCATGTCAGAGCCTTCTCAGTATCCATATACTGGAGCACCCTTCGCTGGATAAATGGGTGTTTCAAATCTTTCCTCTCCGTGCCTCTAAACCACAAATTCTTCCAGGAAAACAGAGTTGATGACCAAGTTCTATGGATTGAAAAAATTTCCAATAAAAATGGACACATTGCAGAGCTCGTTCGACTTGATGCAAATGGAAGAAAGAATAAACTTATCATTCCAGTGGGGGAGAACAGAAAAGGATGGGTTTCTTTCAACAAACTCACCACCTTTTATAACTCAGACAGCTCAAAGGCATTTATTGAGCCACCCCACGATGCCAAACCTACCTATAAGGAAGCGATTATGAAACCGGGCACCATAAATGAAGACACCACCAGCCTTTCTGCAAAGAAGAACTCAACAAAAGCAACTTTAAAGCCCACATCAAAGCCCCCACCTACCGGAAAACAGAAAATCTCATGCGACTTGCAGCGACCAAGGATTGAAGCTTGACACAACAAATCATCTCCAGAAATGCTGCCCATCAAGTTCGAAAATGCTTTAATTATCCAGAGAGAAAATTTTCATGACAGCAAGCAAACCTGCATACTGTTCTCTATCACCCTTGCAACCCACAAAGTCATCATGAGTTGTGAAGATGCAGAACAAGCGCGAATATTAGGAAACTAACGTGGATGGCAGAGAGTTGGCCCCTATCGAATCCTATACAAGCACTGGTCTTATGAGGAATACCAGAAAGACCCCGTTGTCTCATCTTATGGAGATTGGATCAAAATCAAAGGGCTCCCATTTGACAAATGGGACCTACACACTCAAATTCATTGGAGACTCTTGTGGTGATTTTTGTGAACCTGAAAACAAAACTCTCAACCTCATGAACTTGATAGAAGCAAGTATAAAACTTAAAGGAAACCCATCAGGATCTATTCCAGGAGCAGTCTCACTCCATCGTATTCATGAACTTCTTCAAAGAAGATCTCTGTTTCCATTGACAATATTTTTGTGTTGAAAAACCATATTGGCCTGATTGTCGGCATTCATGGCTACCCTCCTTTCGCAAACAGTGATGGAGGAGTCTAACACAAAGCCCAAGGCTGATGTGAAAGAACACAGCACCGTTTCGTTGGGCCAGAATAATCAGAAGACCTCACTGATGGAACCTTCCGCTGCCACACAGACAGAAAATACTCCTGTTACCCATCCAATCACTGAGATCTGGGACCCATTGGCCGTTTTCCCCTCAGCCAAAAACCTCTCTATTGTCTAACCTTGTCCTTCACCATCTTTTACCGAAACTTTGGATGTCTCGAGGACCCCACCCATTGACCAATCTCCCAATTTTGTCTTCCCAAAAGACCCTCCTTTTACATAGCAGTTAAACTTTGACCTGCCCTTACCCGCACCTCTCATACACTCCCCCAAACAAAAAGCACCTATCCATCAAGCAATATTCAACCTCTTTTATCCTCGCGACCAAACACTCCACATGTATGGCTAGCCTCACTTCTGAACCTAACACAACAGACTACCTATCTAGCCCTCCCCTCTCTCCTCTTTCTTGCCCTAAATCTCTGCCGTTTGATCCCTCCTCAGATGATAACTTACCTTTGAATGCGCCCTGTTGTGCTATGATCCACCCGAGGCTGCCTCCCACCACCTACCCTTATTCTTACCACCTGAAAATTCTCACCCCTTGGCTGGAGGACTGTGGCCTCTGTATTATGGCTATACCAACGAAAAAGAAGAATAACAAATTATCAGCAAAACAGAGCAAAGGTCTAAGGGAGTTAAAGAGCCTCCAATCAACAATATCTTACGATAAACAAGCTTCCACTGTCAGTAGGGATAGGTTCCTCACTGCTTAATGATTATTTTTTCCTGGAATGTTAGAGGCTTAGGATCTTGGATGAAGAGAGTTGTTATTAAAGAGACTATCCGTAAACACAAGCCCTCTATTGCGATTCTTCAAGAGACCATATGGAGGAATATCGACCGAAATATGATTAAATATCTCTAGAGCAGCAAGTTCATAGCCTGGTCTTCTCTTGATGCTATTGGAGCATCCGTCGGTATTCTAATAATGTGGAACAACCCGTCTTTTGCCTCATCCAACATCACCAAAGGTGCATTCTCGCTTTCCCTACTTATCTCTCTTCCTGACGGGTATGAATTTTGGCTCTCAGGTATATATGGCCCCTCCACCGAAGATCAAAGGGGTCATTTCTTGCCCGAAATGCTTGGAAAACTCGCTTTTATGTGGAGATTTCAACATCACCAGATGGGCCTATGAAAACTCAAATGGAAGACATCCATCCCCTAGTATGAGAAGTTCAACTCCATCATCAATCAGCTCCACCTTATTGATCTTCCAATCAACAATGGCCTAGACACCTGGTCCGACTTTCATGACCTCCCCACTCTAACTCACATTGATCGTGCCCTCATCTCTGACCCCTGCTTAAAAATATTTTCTAACGCTGCCCTTAGAAGACTAGAGACGCCAACGTCTGACCACCATCCTCTCCTCCTTGACCTTGGTAAACCAAAAATGGGGTCCCTCTCCCTTTAAATTTGAGAACATGTGCTGAGTCACCATAATTTCACTCCTTTCCTAGATGACTGGTGGAAGTCCCATCCCCTGATACGCAGACCAAGACACAGCTTCATCCACAAGCTAAAAAGGTTCAAAGTGGCTTTAAAAGAATGAAACCTGAACATCTTTGGCATCATCTCTCCCCAAAAACCTAAGATCAAGAAGGAGATTCATAATATTGACATCGCTGAGGAATTAGGCCCACTGACTTCGAATATTAAAAATAAGAGAATTGAACAGAAGGAGAAGCTCCTCTCAATTGCAGCAAAGGAAGAAACCTTAAGGAAACAAAAATGTAAAGCAAAGTGGTCCTTGGAGAGAGATTTTTTTCATAGATATTTAGCGGCTAAGAAAAGAAAGAACTCTATAATCGACCTCACTTCCTGCAGTGGCATCAGTTTGATAAATGAGAAGGAGATTGCGTATGAGTTCATAAACTTCTATAACGATCTATATACCAAAAAAGATGGTCGTGGCAGTACCCTTCCCACAGTTCCTGATTGGGCTCCCATCGCCTCCGCGCAAAGGATTAGGTTAGAGGCCCCCTTTACCATTGAGGAAATCCACATAGCTGTAAAATCTCTTGGAACAAATAAGTCTCTGGGCCTTGATGGTTTTACTTCCGAATTCTCCAAAAAAAACTCATGGACCATTCTCAAGGATGATATCATTGGAGTGTTCCAAGATTTTTTCGAGAACGCCATGATCAATGTGAGTTTAAATGAGACCTACGTTTGCTTAATTCCTAAGCGAATCGATACAAAATCTGTTGGTGACTAGAGACCTATTAGTCTCACAACATGTCCTTATAAGATTATTGCTCGAGTCTTATCATAACGATTGAAGAAAGTTTTACCATACACAATCATTGAATACCAGTCCGCCTTGATGGTTGGAAGGCAAATTCTTGACGCCTCACTGATCGCTAATGAGCTTATTGAAGAATATCATAGAAAACGAATGAGGGAGTGGTCATTAAACTAGACATCGAGAAAGCTTTTGACAAGGTTGATTGGGATTTCCTAGATGTCATTATGGAAGCAAAGGGTTTAGAACTCGATGGAAAGGATGGATTCGGGCTTGCATCTCATCGGTGAATTACTCTATTATCCTTAACGGCAAACCTAGAGGCAAAATTAATGCTACAATGGGGCTTTGGCAAGGTGACCCGCTCTCTTCATTTTGGTGATGGATTGCCTTAGTTGTCAACTCACTCATGCTTCTAATAGCAATGGTATCAAAGGTTTTGACATTGGCACAAACCTAAGCATCCATCATCTCCTCTTTGCCGACGACACTATATTATTCTCATCAAACAAGGAGGAAGATCTTCACAACCTCTTCAATATGGTTAACCTTTTTGAATCAGCATCCGGGCTTAACATTAACTGCCAAAAATTTAAAATTTTGGTCATTGGAATGGAATCCATCAGAACTTAATCATTAGCCACCAGATTCGGTTGCAAAATGGGAACATGGCCTTCTTCCTATCTAGGCCTTCCCCTTTATGGCAACCCTAAATGCCTAAAATTTTGGCTGCCTATCTTGGAAAAGATCGAGAAAAAGCTTCAGGCTTGGAACCACACACATTTCGAGAGGGGGCCATATCATTCTCATACAAGCTACCTTATCGAACCTCCCATTATACTATCTCTCTCTTTTTTGCATCCCTAATAAGGCAGCACAGATTATTGAAGGGTGCTACAGGTGTTTTATGTGGTGTGGAAATTCGAATCCTCCTAGAATGCATCATCTCAGCTGGACAAAAATTAAAAAACCCGTCTCTGAAGGTATATTGGGCATAACAGACATCAAAGTCCGAAATGACACCCTCCTTGCTAAATGGGTGTGGCGATTCCATGTTGAAAAATGATCTCAATGGAGAAACCTTATTTTGGCTAAATATGGAGCTCATCACATTAATTACAAAGTTTCTCCTCTTCCAAATGCTTCCTCTAGAAGCCTGTAGAAATACATCACCAACCAATGTGACTACCAAAACATAAGTTGCAAAGTTGGAAATGGTAAGAAAACTCTCCTTTGGAAGGACCCTTGGCTCAACCAACAGCCTCTATCATCGGCTTTCCTTTCCATCTTTGCCTTATCAAATAGCCCAGACGCCTCCATTGCTGACCTCTGGGACTATTCAAACAGATCATGGAAACCAAACTTTCATAGAAACCTAAAGGATGAAGAGATAATTGAATGGGCTGCTCTCACTGCCATTACAGGATTTTTCAACATCACTCACTGCCAAGACTCATGGGTCTGAACTCTAGATCGAATTTGGACGTTTACAACCAGCTCCTTGATACAAACGCTCACAGCATCCTTGGCTGCCAGCAACAAGGATCTCTACACTGCTCTATGGAAAGAACAACTCCCTAAAAAGATTAAATTTGTCCTATGGGAGGTTAGTCACAGTTGCATAAATACTTATGATAAAATACAAAAGAGATACCCATGGATGCGCCTATCACCAAATTGGTGCTCTATGCAAAAGTAGCAATGAATCAGACTATCACATCTTTGTTCAATGCCCATACATCATTAAGTTGAGAGCCTCCCTTCTACAAGACTTTAATTGGTCTGTTGCTGCCCCAGAAACAACCCTTAGGCTGAGACTCACCATAGTGGATCACCCTTCACTAAAGCAAGGAAGATTCTTTGGTTGAATATCAACTATGCACTTATATGGACTCTTCAAAATGAGTGGAACACTCAAATCTTCCAAGACAAAGAAAGAAGCATGGAAATCATCATAGACACCACTCTCTTTTATGCTTTATCTTGGAGTAAGCATCATGCTCCCTTTTGTAATTACAACCTCTCCACTCTTATGAACTCTTGGAGAAACTTTTTGTAACTCTTGGACACACACCTTTTGTAACATTTCATTCAATCAATGAATTGTTTCTTATCTCAAAAAAACCGACACTAAAACCCAAATGTTTTTTAGAAGAAACCAAATTTTCATGAAATAAATGAAAGAATATACGGGCATACAAAAAAATCAGCCCACAAAAGGAGTCCAACAACTAAAAAACTGATAAGACCTACTGATATTATTTATGATCAAACAAATTTACAATGTCAAGGGAAGAATTCAAGAGCTTCCCCTCTCTCACAAAACTAAGCTCAAAGCTAATACAAAATGACATGCCCTCAATAGTTCCTCCTCTCTCCTCTAAGTACACTGCTCCCAATCCCCTTATGTCACTAACAAATCTATCCTCTACAGTGGAACTTCCTTTCTAACTAACTGATAACAACAAAACATTATTTACAACTCCACCCCCTTTTTTCGCCATTCTTCTTTCTACGTTTATACACGTTTATACACATTACGAATTGGGGTCTATCAGAAAGGGACTCCAATCCAAGATAATAAGACCTATCTGATACTTACAAAATTGAAGCGACACCACTACCCACAAGGAGGTGTTGAACCTCACCCCTCCCAAACCTCGCTTATAGATTTTTTAAAAATCCTACTATTTTTTTCAAGCCAAATGGCCCACAAAACTGCACAAATGCACGCCTACCACACAAATCTACCATTATCCCTAAAAAGGGATTAAAGATAGACTCGACTAACAAAGGTCTGAAAATAGAGAAACTCTCTAGGCAAAGCCCAAACGCATTCCAACACCACTCATAAAGGAAACGAGTCCACTGATAGGACTAGAGAAGGTGGTTAAGATCTTCCAAAACCCCTTTACAAAGAGAGCAGCACTAAGACCCAGCACCATAGAAACCAGTCTCAAAACACGATTCATAGTGTTAATTTTTCCATGAACCCGCCATGCAAAAAATCTTTCTTTCTCAAGAATCTTTATCTTCCACAGAGAGGCAAAGACCGAGGCACCCAAGGTGGGAGAGGGGTTATAGAGGTAGTTAAAAAAGGACGAGATGGTGTAAACCCCCCTTTCCCCCCAAAACAAAAGGATTAGGGGTCCACAACCAAAAATCACTCTCCCGCTCAAAGTCACATCCCCGCCCAAAGGGAGAAGCAAGCCCACATCAAGGGCTTCCCCATCGGACAAGGACCTATGGAAGCCCAGTAATAGGGAAGGCGACAAGATAGGATCCTCCTCTCCACACAACACCAAAACCACCGAGTGCAGTTTTTTATCCAATAGATGGTATAACCTGAGGAATGCACAAGAGAGGGGTTTCTCTCCCCCACCAATCCTCCCAAAAATGAGTTTGATCCCTTTACTGACACATCATCTCACCAGTTGGGAAAAATATGAGAAGAGAGGAGATGGCAATCTAGGAAGATCTAGAAAACTTTCTACTCCTATCTGTTACAACTCACTCAGAAGAGTGAGGACTGTATCTGCTCACAATAATCCTTATGCACAATGCAGTCAACTGCATCGAAAAGCACCATAGTCACTTAGTCATAAGCGCTTCATTCGAGCTTTGAGGTTTCCCCAACCCCCACCCCCACCCCCACCCAAAAAAAAAAACAACAAGCTTCAATTAACCAAGTGAGACCCACCCCCTTCCTCCACCTCTTGTCAGAAGAAATCTCCCCTCAACTTCTCAAAACACTTGCTCACCTAATGGGGAGGGTCTATCCCTATGGAGAAAAAAGTTTTCTTTTCCAACTTGTCAACCTCTTTTGAAACTTTTCCGTGACAGAATTCCAACACCCCTCCTTAGTTGGATTGTTACCTAAAGGTAGCCCAAAATAAGAGAACGAGAGGGCCACTCACCCCACAACCAACTAGAGAAGCCCAATCCCCGAGCTAGGTTGTTTTGCAATTAATTCCCATAACCTTGCTTTTGTTCATGTTAATCTTAAGACTAAAAAATGGATTCAAAGATGGAAAGAAGCCCATTCAACCTTTCAAATGACCCTTTTTAATTCCCATAACCTTGTTGAGACCCAAACATGGGTTTATCAAAGTGTAGCTAACAAAAGGATGAAGGTAAGGTTCAGATAAAATAGCTATAGATGGATGGAAAGACAGAGACGGGAAGAAAACATCCATTTTTTACAACTAAAACATCCATTTAAAAAAAAAAAAGGCAGAGATGAATGCAAGCCAATTGAGCCACAGATAATGAAACCTAGAGATAAAAAAACTCAAAAGCTCACTCTTCCATGTGGATAGCCATTATGACCCAGCAAAAACCTGATCAAAGTGGCGAGATCATGTATGACTTTGTTGGCAAAACCAAATAACCTCCACCAACAATCATCACTAAAGTGGAGACCCTTCTCAATGAATGGACATTATTCCACATATAGCCATCAGACCATATGAAGGCTTTTTAATATGTTAACAAGTTTTCCTTCTAGAAGTTAATGATGCTACCAGTGTTGAAAAAAAGCAGGACTTCATTGATGTCGTTGGGATTTCTTGGTTTCTCTCTTCTCTTCTCAACTCAACGACAAGTGGGGATATTTTATGAACCCTTTCAGGTGGTTGGCCATTAATGCTTTCATTTAGGACTTTGGGTTTGTTGACAACTTCTTTGCAGGTTGGTTGGGCTAAATTTATAGTCTCTTTCGTGTCAAAGTTATAAAAGAAGATGAGTTCTATGAAAGAGCTCCCTCCTTTCCTTTCTTCACCAATAGGTATAAGCAGTCTAGTGTTCCCTCCATTGTTGTCTAGCCAAACTATTTCTGGAAGTGACTTTGCTTGTTTGCTATTTTCTCAATCCATAAGATTTGAGCATCGATCCTCCTTTCTTTGAAAAAGAAAAACTTTTGATTCAAGGGTACGGTTATGAGGAGCTTGAAGCATTCAATCATCCATCGCAATGTGCTCCAATGTACAGAAATGTGGAAAGGCCTATCTCTTCTTGTTTCAGTTATACGGACCCTACTACCTCTGCTAAGAGAGTAACTTCAATGGTGAAAATCTTCCTTGTCTATGTTAGCTGAGCAAGGTTTTTGGTTGTGCTCCATGGAGTTACAGTGATGATGGTGGGGTCATGGTTGGGCTAGGTAAGGGTGGAGGAGGGGTGGAGAGCACGGGGTGGGAGAGAGGGAGACAAGAGGAGAGAGAGCCATCTGTGATGGGGTTTTTTCTACATCAATGATTGGAGAACATTAATTTAGTGTGTTTGACATGACTTTTCTAAACAAAAAAAATTAACTGAAACATATAAGCATTTTTATAACAAAAAAAATTATATAAGCATTTTTAGCAGAAAATTAGTTAAATGCTTCATCTAAAAGCACTTTAAATGTTCTTTTTATCAAATTTCATAATGTTTCAAACCAATTTTAATTATTAAAAATTTTAAAAAGTAGTTTTAATTAGTTAAAAACATTCTTCAAAATTTTAACCAAACACTGCTATTTTTTAAAAGAACTATTTTCATCCTTTAACAGTTTAAAGGTCATACCAAACACATGCTTAATCTCTTTTGATCCTCGCTTAGATGGATTCTCATCTAAACTTTTTTGTATTTTTCATTCTTAAGTTTGTTTTAGTTTTCTTCTATGGTTAGTGGAAGGTTTTAGTATATTGTTTTTGGTTAAATTAAGCAAAATACTCCTTGACCATGGTTTCCAAAATACCTTTATCTTTTTAAAAGCTTCAATTATACCCTTCACTTTTTAAATTGTTTCAAAAATACCCTTGAAGAACATTCTCATGAGTGATAGAAAATGAAGTAGTTGATGATGGTTTAACAATGGAGTGACTTACGCTTTAATGAATGAACAGCCAGTCACTCCACCATTAACACGTCATCAACCATGTTACTTTCTGACACTCAGTGCAAAAATGTTCTTCAAGACTATTTTTGAAACAATATGAAAGGTCAATGGTATAATTGAACTTTTAAAGGGATAAGGGTATTTTTGAAACAAAGGTCCAAGTTCAGAAGTAGTTTGTATAATTTAGCTTTTTTTTATCATTAAAAAAGAAAGAAAGAAAGAAAGACATGTTCAGTACCTGAGAATCCCCATCAATAGTAACAACTTTAAATGGATGCCAATTTGGATCCGTCAACTTATCCTGCCACAAGGAGCATAAGGTGGAGGCTTGCACCATTGCCTCATCAACAGAAAATTTCTGTTTGCAGGCATTCTGGAATGGTTTTATATCAATATCCCCCATTCTCTTTATTCCAATATTAACACGAGTATTTGATGCTTGATCTTGCAATCCCTGTACAGAAAATCATTATTTGATGAGAAGAAAGTACATGTCATCATGATTGCGTGTCCTATAAGTTGGAGCACCAAGAGAGAATCAAAAACATTAGAAGGGTCTTTCCTAGTGTTTTTCCTCTGCAATTCTCCTCAATCTTAGCAAGTTGAATTTACACTCATAAGTATTAAGCATCTGCTATTTCTGAGATCACGTATCCCAAATAGAGAAAAATATTTGAGACGTCAAATACCATACAATATACACCACATGCTCCAATATTAAAATACACTGTACACACAATAATAACAATAATTTTAAATTAAAAAAAAAAACTCCTTTTTTGCATGGCAAGAAAGTAAACAAAATGAATTAGTAATGGAGATTTGCAGCATCTTTCTCCCAAAAGCTTACTCATTCATCTTCAAAGAATTTGTTCGTGGCAACTAAATAAGGTTTAGGATTCAAAAGATGGCAACTTAACAAGGTTTAAAATGCACGAATTAGAGAATAGGAAAGAACATTACAGTTATTAATTCTTTACGAGCCTCTTGTAACTCATCATTGCTTTCACGCTCCTTGGCAACAAGAGTTCGATACAAATCATGCAAATCATTCAAATCCTCAACCTTTTGATTTAAATCATCATCCATTTCTTTCATCTTTTGCTGCACTCCTACATCGTCCTGATCCTCAAGATGCTTCATAACCTGTAGTTTCCCTTTCAATTCTTGGATTTCCATTTCCAGTTTCTGCTTGGCATCCAGCTGCTTTTCCAACTGCAGAATCTTGCTTAAGGCCTCTTCTTTCTCTCTCTGGATGAATAAAAAGTATGGAATCATTGCTTATTAATTGAAAAATAAAGCAGAAATTTATATAATACATCCAGTTAGTATACATCAAAGGCATTAAAATCAACATGAACAAACCAACCTTCTGTTCTTCAACAAGGCGTACAACATTTTCATCAGCCCTTTTCTGTTCCATAGAAGCCAATTCGAGCGAATTGTTCCTCATATCATTCTAGAAGGACAATAAAAATGTAAAATATTGTAAGCCATGACATCTTTACACGTAAAACATACATAAGTTAATTCACACATCTTAAATGTGAGAGAACATCGTATGGATTATATAGTAAACAATAATAGGGTAAACTCAGTAACCGATATGATAAAGACATAGATGCTGCAGGCAAGCAAGTTATTACTTAATTTTCATGAAGTTACAAACGCAGGATGCCTCATATCACCTTTTTCTTCTCTTCATCAAGCTTTTGTCTCTCAAGTTCAGTCAATGCTTCACGTTTGTTCAATTGCATACTCCAGGAATCAAGCTTCTTTTTCTTAGTCTCCAATTCTTGGTGCAATTTTTCTTGTTCTTCCAATATTCTCCGAACATTATCTCGTGCACGTCTCTGCGTCTTTCTGGTTTCTGAGACGAATAAGACAATTCATAAACATTGAACAGCACAGTATCAGAATCAAGCAACATAAATATACACTCGGTGACCTCTTTATATATCTATGGCCCTAGGGAGATCATAAATGTTCAGAAAATATGGTTATGAACTTTATGAGGGTGGTTCAAAGATGATCCAATTCAGTATGAACTAAAAGTTATGGGAAACTGAATATTTGTTCATATTTTTCCCTTACATATTTTGATTATGAATAGATAGTAGAACATTTGAAAGTTAAATAATACTAGAACATTACAAACTAAACATCAATGAACATATTCTCCGCACACAAACAGAAGAAAACAACCTTCAACAAAAGCATGGTGAAGCTGGTCCTTCTCTTCAAGCATCCTACTTAAAGACATTGTCTTTTCATTGTACTTGTATTGTAGTTCATCAAGATTTTCATTTGTCAAATCAATTTTATGTGTCAGATTCTCCACGACAGTGTTCCTACTTTGAGTTGCTTCATTCACAATGTCCGAGACTGTTCTCAATTTACCTCTTTGTCGAAGAAACTCTCCTACTGGCTCATTTGAATTATAATCATCAGCCCGTGCACACCAACCATAAATATCCGAGCTAGAATGTGTTTGGGTTTTCCAATTCCTTTTACAACGATTTTCGGTTTCAAACAATTTTTCAAAGTCTGTTGCATTCACAAAACCATTCCAATCACTATTGAATTCAACTATAGCCTGAGCTTTAGGATCTTTATCATTCCAAAAAATGTAAACATCTGTGGGCCTATATTTAGCAAATTTTTTTAACCAATACCCAGAATCACAAACTGACTTTCTATCCTCCCCCACCACTATATTGACTATGACACCCATCCAAGGCCATACATAAAGCTCTTTGTCTGAATCCTTACTGACAGGAGTTGGCGCAGTTGGACGGTGTTGGGTTTGGTCAGCTTCATTAGCTAGCTCATGCTCTAAATATTTTGCTAAAGCAAAGTGGTTTGCTTTCTGTTTCGTATTCCTGTTAGCAGAGCCTTTACTCACTCCAGATGCATGCTGAAGCAAGTCCTTATACTTGTAGTCCTGTTTCTTCTTGCCCATACAGAACGGGCATCTAAGGATGCCAGTAGAAGTTTTTACAACAAGCTTTCCAGACCTCAACTGTTCATATGGTTTCTCCGCGTAGTCATTGATCTCTGATTCACTAAAATCTGACTCTTCTTCACTGCTGAGGTCCATCTGAATAAGAAATTATTTTGAGCATAGTTAAAAAAGAAATTCAGAATGATACACCGTTAACTACTGAGCATTCAAGGAAGCAAGATATCATGATGAAATATCCATATAAATGTCATGTACACAACAAATATGGATAATAGCATTGCAAAACAAGGAAAATAACCAGAAACCAAACTTACAACTCCCTGGAGGAAAGACCAAATAGTCATGGTGGCATCACTTGTACCACATACACAAGAACCTGTTGACCAACAACTGATGACCAGAAGTTTCCCATTTCCCCATCTTCCCCCCTCGCCCCCAATTAAAGAAACCCAAACAAATAGGAAAGGAAAAGAAACCAATAAAGCTTTAACCACCAAAATGTCGAAATCAAAACCCTCGCAGCTTGCTTAGAGACTGTTAGAACACCGAATTTCTGTTTATAGAAATACACTAAAGGACTTAAATATAGAACTCTTAGACAGGTTGATTTAAAGTTTTACAAAGTACAATGTCTTTAAGGGGAGGGGAAAAGACTGGATCAACATCTAGACTAAGCCGCAGCAACTAAATACTTCACATCGCCACGAAAACAAATTCAAAATTAAGTAACATTGAGAAATAGGTTTTCTCATAATGCATAAAAAATCCCTAAAATCGGTGGGAAAAAAATGTTAAATAAGCAACAAATACTGAATGAATTCCAAAGGAGTACTTATTTTCCACTTGATTGCACCTTCACGAGATTTGAAAGCGAGAGAGAGAGAGAGAAACGAGTGTTTTTTCTTCTTCGGTGTGGCACCAGAGAGAGACTGGGACGACGAGCAAAATGTTAACGGCCTAACTCTGGTTTGACGAGGGAAGAATAATGTTGGCTAATTTATTAAATTATACAGACTATGGCTTAATTTGGGATTGTTCTAGTTATTAAAATTAGTTAAGTGTTTTGTAAAGTAATGTTGAATTGTTATGATTTATAATAATAATGAGTAAATATATTATTTTAATTATTTATTATTTGATAAAAAAAATTAAAAAATAATTGTTATAAAAAATTGAATCTATCAAAATCTCATTTCAAATTTAAATGCAAAATCATATATAAGAAATAAAGATCTGGACATAGACATGAAAAAAATGGGAAGATGCATATTCTTAGGGAAAATGATTTCAAAAGTGGTTATTTACATGATTTTGCAGATAAGAGTCAATTCAAAAGTGATTTTCAATAAATTATAAAATAATCAGTTTTACCAAAGACTAAAAACGTTTAAAATTCTCCCAAAATTACTTTTGACCCAAACAGACCCTAAGTTTCGAGAGTTTAAATTCTACAGGGTCTTTCAAAATTAGATTAAATTATACAAAATATCTCTAAACTTAGGAATAAATTTCAATTATACCTTTATAGTTTAAAAAGTTTCATTCTATCCTCTGCCTTTCAAAATTGTTTAAAAAAAATACCCTTTTTGTCAAATGTTCTATTAAAAAAAATGAAAATGTGATGTGGCGATTGTAACGTCACGTTATTTTTATTCTTATTATTGTATTCGATTTAAATTTGTGTTTTCATATTAAATAGGGAGTAATTGATGTGTTGAAATTAGAGGGGAAATAATTAATATTGGTTCCATTTAAATAAGAGAGATTTTATTTTTTGGAAAAAGAAAAATTAAATTAGATAATGGCATTTTCAAATTTGTTTTGAATTGGACTAGGGTTAGGGGTTTTGGGAGGACCTTACTAGTAGCATGCTCGGAAACATTAGCCACCAAATCCTTTTTCCTTTTGCAAAAGAAAAAAAAACTTTCTGATACCTTTCCTTCTCCCTTCAAGAAAACAACCTCCCCCCCATCCCCATCTCTCACGTGCACCCACCACCTATGGCACAGGCAGAACAACAACGACGGCGACAGGTGATGCTAGCGAAGGACAACCATGGCAGTGGTAGCCTTTTTCTCTCTCTCTCCTCTCCATTCGAGTAGTTTTTCCACAGCCAACCTCGTCATCACCTCCTCACACCAACTGCTGCGGTAAGGCAGTAAGGTTATTCATTCTCTCATTTTCCCGAACTTTTCCCCTTTTAACCACTTTTAACCACTTTTCGGTAGCTAAAAAGGTGTTTTTTTAAAAAATGAAGGGTCAGGAAGAACCACGGGACGAGATCTACACATTGGCGGAAGCGGAACACTGATTGGAGTCACAGTGAATCGTCATGCACGACAGAAAACTTCTACAGCAGTGGCCGTGTAGAACATGCTCCAAACTTCCAGCAATGTTTGACGACGCGTGGAGGCTCCAATCGGCCTGATTCCGGCAGCGCTGAGTAGAATCTGAATCCAGTACCTGTGCACCAATTCGCAGCAACGAGTGGGCTGCAGTAAGAAACCTTTTTTGTTTATAATTTTTAGGTAATAACAAGGACTTCCAAGGTGGTTGATGAGGAGTGGTTGCATGGAGGCCAAGGTTACGAGTTACAGTCTTATGCTCGTCTACAATTATCCTCTCATCGTTTTAAATGTTTTTGAACTAAGTGTCATAATATTTTGAACCATTATTTTATTTATGTTTAGCTCTTGATTTACTTTTAAATTGAGATTCCAGTATGTTTTAACTAAGATTTTGGAACTTACTTATTTCAGTATTTATGAGATTAGCGTTGAAAAATTTTATAAATTTTTTATGTAAGAGCATGCATGCTAACAACAACCCTAAGTAGTCTAAGTTTAGAAGTCAGGTCGTTACACGATGAGTTGGGCAATAAATTGTAAGAACCTAAACACATAAACATAGATAATGTTTGTCAAGCTGAGCATAGCTCAACTTGTTAAAGACATATCTCCCTAACCAAGAGGTCATGGGTTCGAATCCCCTCATCCCCACATGTTGTTGAACTCAAAAAAAAAAAAAAAAGACATAGATAATGTTTCAACTATGCTTCTAAACTTTGGGTAAATTTCAATTATACCTCTATTACTTAAAAATCTCATTTTAACTCTTAACTTTCAAAATTATTCAAAACAACTATTTCATTAGTTTTTCTATTAAAATAAAAATTAAAAATCTAATGTGGCAATAAGGTATAAAAACAAGGTGAAGGGTCCTAGTCACATTAAAAATTGATGTCATTTTGGGAAACAATTTTACACATTAAGATAATATATTGTTCCTCCTATCATAATTAAAATAGTTAGGAGAAAACAAAATTTTCCAGGGGATAAGCAAAGCATAGACGACAAATAAAATTTTGGACCTCCCTCAACAAAATTTAGGGTTTAACAAATAATTTCCAAATCAACCAAATCTCGGGTACCACAAAATTCTCGATAAATTTCTTACATTTGAGGATATTGTCTTCATCTGCCAGTCAATTGATTTTCTTTTGTTCTCCTAGCTTCCAACCCATGCTCTTCACAAACCCCACTCTTCCACAATTTTTTTTTGTCATGAACATATTTTTCTCATAAAGCATGTTCTCACAAAGCATTTTCTCAAAGCCCCCTACACTCCTTTGATTCTACCAATATGCAACTTTTAGTTTTTAGTTTTTAGTTTTTAGAAAATAGAGGGAGGAAAAGACAATGTAAAAACAGAATATTTAATGCTATTAATGAAAGGATCCAATTGTTTTGCTTACCAAAGTTTGAGGGTTTGATTTTTACAATTAAAAGTTTAGGGATGAAATTGTAACAAATACTAAAATTGAGGGGTAGTTTTTGTAATTAACCAAAAAAAGATTAATGTAATATATACATTAAAGGGAAATTTTATAGGGTTGATAGCAAATATAGCAATTGGGCATAAAATAATAGCATTTATAGCAAAACAAATAAAAGAATTTGTAAATATAGTAAAAAAAAAATTGTCTAGTTTTTTTTGTTTATAGTTTATCAGTGATAGATTAGTATTACTAATAGACTTAAAAGTCTATTAGATCTATCACTGATAGACTTAAGTCTATTAGATCTATCAATGATATCAACTTATCAATACCTTTGTCCTCATATTGGTCACAGTTGTAAAACATGTTAATTTTCACAAGTTGTAAAATGATCTAATATCAGTGCTTGACTTTTTTTTATATTGATTATAAGTAGTTGATTATTTTACCTTTTTTTATATTATAAGTAGTCTATCACTGATAAAAAACCTATCATATTATATACGTAGTCTATCAATGATTCTTTTATTTTTTTAGGTCTTCATGCTTGACATTTAACAATTTAAGGTAATAAAATCACGCTAATCCTTATAGAATTCCAATTAGAATAAATCTAGCAGAGAGAAAAAAAAAAGAAAATTATTGATTTATCACTGATTATTGATAGACTTATATTATTGATAAATGTAAAAATTGTTTATTAATGATAGACATATATCACTGATAGAAGTAAAAATAATAGTCTGTAGACATTTATCATTAATTGAAGTAAAAATGGTATATCACAACTTGCAAATGGTCTGTCACTAATTGAAGATTAATGATAAATTTCTATCATTAATAGATATAAAATTGGTCTATTAGTGATAAATGTCTATCAATGCTATCACACATCTTTTAGAGATATATGAAAATTTTCAACAGTGCGAAGAGTACAGCTGTGGGTTTTTAGTGGAATGACCCACAATTAATGAACGTTGATTTAATTAATTAAAGAGTTTGATTAATTTAATCTCGAATCATTGGAGCTTCTAATCTGTAGGTCCATTAGATCCCTTTGTTAGCTCGCTAAGGGTAAGATAAGAATCAGTTAATTTTGGAATAATTTGAATTGTTCAAATTATTTAAAGGGAATTCTATATTAAAAAGGTTTAATATAAAGTATATTGTATTAAGATAGACTATATAGTTAATTATAAATATGATTTATAATTAAAACTATATAATAAGAGTGAATAATGTTTGAATAAGATTCAAATAATGATATGAATTGGATTCATATTATAACTATATAGTAAAATTAATATGAATCAGATTCATATTAAACTATAGGTTATGTGAGAGAGATGCATTTTTATATGATTTAAAATGTATAAATATGTGATTTTTTAAATTAATTAATTAATTGTTAATTTATTAATTATTATTATTTAAAATTAATTAATTGTTAATTA
>JAOANK020146510.1:0-17402 GCA_026257165.2 Telfairia occidentalis
ATTATCTCTTCCATACTTAAGAGCGGTCTTCACATCTTTATAGGATTCAGGTAAAGAATTTAGAAGTATAATGGCTTTATTTTCTTCTCTTATCTGATCTCCTAATCTTTTGAACTCAGATGTTAGTTTCTTGAAATCATCCAAATTTTCAAACAGATTCTTGGAGGCATCCATCTTGCAGGTGAAGAATTTTTCTCTGATGTATGCTTTATTAGATAGATCTTTGGTGAGATACATTGCATTTAATCTGTTCCAGATGTCATATGTTGTTTCTTCTTCAATTATTTTCCTTAAAACACTATCACTGAGATTCAATATTAACATACCATAGGCAATTTGCTCCATAGTTTCTTTTTCTTCTTCAGTCATTGTGAGAGGCAACTTGGTTGGATCTGAGATGGCTTTAATGGCCTTTTGTTGTCCAAGTATTGCTTTGATTTTCACCTTCCACAATTCAAAGTCTCTTTTTCCGTCGAATTTTTCAATATCATACCAGCAACTACCATTCCTGATTCAAAGAATCTAATTCTTGATTGATAATAGGCTCTGATACCACTTGTTGGTTCTTTACACGTGTCTGCAAGTTGACCTTACACTTATACTCAAAACAACATGCAAGACTTTTCAATTAACACAATCAGGAGATGGGAATGGCAAAAGAAAAGAAGTTCCTCACTGATGCAAGAATGAGGATGGAGAGGAAGGAAGAATAAGACAACAAGAATTAAAGTGGTTCAGCAAGAAGTCTACATCAACTGTACAAAGAGAGAGTTGAAATCTTATTTCAAAGGTCAGAAATTATAGGATTACATTTTTCCCTTTTTATCTGCTCTTTTATAAAACAGAAAAACCGTTTTTGTCTAAACAAGCTAAGGACTGAGTTAATTTCAACAACTAACAGTAATATAGTCGTTATTAACAGAATCGATTGAGATTCATTCTCGTGGTTGTGTTTTGGCTCGGACAGCAACGTGGTGAGGCAGTGGGGAGTCGTGAAATTAAAATGCAAGTTCGAGGAGTTAAGTGAGAGTCTGATCGATTTAGCTATACGACCAAATCAAGAGGCTGAGATCTACTCCCTTTCCAGTTGCAGAGCTCCGCTACTAGCAGTGGGCTTATTGCCGTTGAGAATGGTGGTGTCCACCGGACAGGGCTTTTTTGGATTATAAAAATATTTTAGATTACAGTAACATGACAATTTAAGATGAAAGGGAGGAGGAGAAGAAAATCTAATAAGCTTTGTAAAATAATATAAAAATGATAGTTTTTGTCACCTCATTTAAAATTGTCATGTCACTATAATCTTATCACCCACTTAACTACCACATTATCGCTAGAGACTATTTAGAACAATTTTTCAAACATCAAGGACTAATATGTCCATTTTGAAACCTCATCGACCAAATAGACACCATGTTAAAAGTGTATTTTACCCAATTTTAAAAGTTTGAATATGTGTTGTCTTTATACTCTCCTAATTTAAATATTTATATTTAATTCCAATTAATTATAAAACTTTAAATGAATTAGAATTTATTAATTTTGCAACTCTTCCATTTTCTATAATTATAAAAACGTATATTTTTTCCACGTACAATTCTTTTTCTAACAACTTAGGGCCATTTGGTAACTATTTTGTTTTTTGTTTTTTTTTTTGTTTTTAATTTTTAAAAAACATAGTTATTTGGTAAGCAATTCAGGTTTTTGTTTTTTATTTTTCAAAAACGTTTTTGAAATTGTAAATAAATTTAAAAAACAAAAGCTTTTAAAAACAGTTTTCTATTTTTTAAAAACTTGTTTTTCCTTCTAAAGTTTTTTTTTTCTTTTTGACATATTTATCCAACAAATTTCTATCTCTAAAAAATTTATATTCTCCCCAAATTTCTCTCTCTAGAAACTTTTTTCTATCTCTAAAATTTTATAACTTTTATTTGTTTTTCTCTCTAAAACCTTCATCTGAATATAAATTTCGTTTATATTTGTCTTTTAACGTATCATGACTTTTTTCTCTCTAAAAATTTAATGTTTTTCTAATAATTTTTCTATCTAAATTTATCATTCTATCTAATATATCTATGTTTAAATTTACTCCCTCGATTTTTTTCTCTCTCTTATCATTTTTCACTTATCATATCTTTTGTTCTTAACTTTACTGTTCTATTGCATTTTTCTTTTTTTCTTTAATTTCTTATCTAAAATTTCTCTCTCTTAACTTTTTTTTCTCCATCTCTAACTACTTTTTTAAGTAACTCAAGTTAAATTATGCTTCTTCGTTTTCTTCTTTCTAATTTTTTTATCTCTCCAAAATTTCGCTCACTAACTTTTTTTTCTAAAAAATTTCTCTTTTATGTCTTTAAACGTTTATTATTCATATCTTTACATATTTTTCTCTCTAACATAACTCTCTAACTTTTTTAAAAACAAAAAATCAAAAGTAGTTATCAAACAAGTTTTGTTTCTTTTTTTTTTTAAGAAATGGAAAACAAAAAGCAGTAATCAAACATCTATAGTTTTTAGTTTTTAAGAATAGAAAACCAAAAACCAAAAATAGAAAATAGAAAACAGAAAAACCAAAAACCAAAAATAGAAATGGTTACCAAACGAGGGCTTGAAGATTAATTATATTTTCTTTACTTTTTGTTCTCTTACATTTTTCTTACTTTTAAAGTCTTTTTTTTGTTTTGTTTTGAGTACCTTTTAAAATCTATTTAATATCTAAAGAAACTTAAGATGTTTAATGACATACTAAAGAAGTATGGTATGCATATGTGTGAAACCATATCAATACAACAAATATCACATACCACAGCATAAAAAAAAATACTATCATAGACTTTTCATAGTGTTTATGGAACGCCGTGGTAGACGATGTTATTGAAAGTCTTGGACTTTTCATAACGTTTTATTCTGCGCTATAAAAATGCTATAGAAAGTTCATCTTCAATTTCATAATTTTAAGGTTATACAAACTTTCCATAACTTTATTACAAATGTAATGGTAAACATTTTATAGCTACACAAAAACGCTCTAAAAGCATTTCAATTGCATTAAAATCATGCTATGGTAGACCTTTTATAGCATTTTTAATAACATGTTATGGAAAGTAATGACTGTTTATAGTATTTTTCTAAAGCTATGTTAAGTGCTATAAATTCTTTCAACATTTAACTTATTTGAATATTTCATAACGTACTAAAAATGCTATAATAAATTTTCTATAACTTGGAAAAAAACGCTATAGAAAAATTACTTATTTTTTTATTTTTTTTATTTTTTTTATTTTTTATTGATAGAATTCTTTCAAATATTATAATAACTTAATATGATAATGTCGAACCACAATTTAAGACATTTTATAAATGAATAAATCTATTTTATATATTTTTTAAAAATTAAGTTTAATATATATATATATCTAGCATATGTACTTGTAAAACTATAAACCATAAAAATTGAACAAAATGTGTAATAAAACAAGTTCATATTATCTATGATAAGTACGTACATCTATCAAGAGTACAAATCCATAGTCCAAATAAATTAAAAGATTAGAAAAAAGTGCACAATTCTAAAATATGCATCTAGATATCAATAACAGACATAGTTCAAAAGTTTGTGATAGAGACACATATATCCTTCGACAAACACAATTAAGCATGTGTATCATCATCTCATTTCATTCACCTATACAAATAAAAATGAAAAAAAAAAGTTTATTATAAATCAATGTGACTCAATTTTAATTCATTTAGGTTAATCAATAAATGAAATAAATCTTTAGTACATAAAAATAAAACCATACTCAAAACATTCCATTAATTTCTAAATATACAAACAATTAATAACGCGTTATGTAAAAAAAACCTATCCAACACTTTCTAAACAATCAAGAGAATTTTATAAGCTCAAAAGCTTTACTACATTTACAAGGGGAGGGGCATATTGTGTAAAATCTGATATAGAATACAAGGAATTATTGATTAACCTGAATGGATTCTTTCCATACTTTTTTGTAGTCCTTAAAATCTTAAACCACACCTAGAGTTGGTATTCCTCTATAATGTCTTTAGCAATCAGGTCCTAACGCTTTGCTTCTTCCCTAAACCTTCAATAAAACTTTATGTAAAGTCCCTTAATTTTTTTATATATTAATTAATATTTTGAGTTGTTGAATTTTGTGATTAAGGGACTAGATTTCAATTATTTATGTGTGTTGGAGGGAGAATTATTAGTTGGTGATTAATGGTTGAAAGAGGGTTTTTATTTTGAAAAAATGAGGAGAAAAAAAAATTAAATAATGACATTCTTATAATTAGAGGGCTTAGGGCTAGGGTTTAAGGTTGGGGTGAACCCTATAAATATATCATTAGAGACCCTAGCCACCAAAACCTTGTTCCTATTCTAAAAAGAAAGAGGTCATCCCAATTTTCCCCTCTTTTTCTCCATTTTCATATCAACTTCACTCTCCCCCCTCGGAAATTTTCTTCCTCTCACGCACACCTTCCTCCTTCATATGCTCCCCTCTTCCAGAAGATAGTAGCAGGTGCTGATCGGTGATCGGGATTTGCGGCGGCAACGATAAGGTATTTTTTCTCTTCCTTTTCGATTTTCACCAACTTTCGTAGCTCTGTTTTAGTTCAAATTTTGAGGACACCCTCCTTATTACCTCCTCATATCCCAACAAGAATAGGTAAGCCATCGGAGTTCTCAAACTTCATGTTTTCTCATGTTTTTCCCATTTTAACCATGTTTTTCCCTCTTTCTCGGTCTTTCAAAAGGGCAATTTTGGCAAACAAAGGGTCAGGAAAGTGCACAAGGTCGAGATCTACATGTTGTTGAAATCAGAATCACAATTGGAGCATCAGTGGACGCTTAAGTGTGGCAAGAAGCGGTGCTGTGGTACACGCGTCAAGAGTTTAGGCCACCCGTGGCGACGCATCAGAGGTTCATTCGGGCTGATTTCAATGACGTTGGATTCTTGGGGTTTGGTAGAGTGGGAAACAGGTCCATGCTCACCCAAATCCTGACGACACGTGGGGTGTTTCCTGGACAGTAGTAGGTTCTGACTCTCTCGAAAGTATTTGCTCCTTAAAAGTCTTAAGTTACCTATTCCATATTAGGATAATAATTAATAATGGGCTAATAGGACGTTATGGATGTATGTCTGGCTTAGGTGCTAAAGGAACCGTCTACCGAGTCTCTTAGAGACTTCTTGTTGTTTGCTGCAGTATAAGGTAGGTGGCTTCACTCTTGGATAAGCCTTCGGGCTGAGGTTAGAAAAATTGTTTGATGTTTGTGATGTATGTTGTTATCATGCGTATATTTGTAATTGATGATATTCGAGCATGTGGTAATATTATTATTGTGCATGATGTAATGTGTTATTGAGTTTGATGTGCATCTTAGGTTTATGTGGTTAATGGATGCATCAGTTGTAAGTGGATTATGCATGCTAAGGGTACAATGGGAATATTGTAAACTGGATGTTTGGGCATCGACTAAATAGTGTTGTTGGGACCTTGCATAATAGAGTTTATGTATGTTGTATGTTCATATGTGAGTGTCACCATCTCTGCTGAACTATATATTGAGAACCTCCATGAGATGCATTCTCTGCTGTGTGATTATTGAGGATCTTCCATGAGATTTTGTGTCTCTGCTTAGTGATTTTGAGGACCTCCATGAGGTGCATTATTTGCTTAGTGATATTGAGGTTTCTTCATGAGACTATGTGTCTCTACTGAGAGTTATATTGAGGGCCTCTATGAGACTGTGTGTCTCTGCTGTGTGATTATTTGAAGACCCTCTATGAGATGGTATGTTTCTGTAAAAAGTAGGTCTCAGAAGAGTTGCATGATTGTGTGTGCTTGCATGTTTGACCCCAAAGGTCGGGGTCACCTACTAGGTATATATATATTTATATACTCAACCTATTATTATTTATTTATTTTAGGTAACAGGGAGGGTCGCCATGGTGGATGACGAGAAGGGTTGCGTAGGGGACATGGTCAAGTGTTGCACTCTTCTGCATGTGTCCATGTTAGGAGTTGCATAGTTATTTTTCAATGTTGGATTAAATGTCGTACTTTTGAATTGTGTTTAATTCCTTTTCTTTTATTTTAAATTCGGGATCCCAACTATTTTCATTGTACGATTTGAACTTAGTTATTTATGTTTCTATGAAAATTCGATTTCAAGTTTGAAAAATCTTTTTAAAACTTTTAATTTAGAGCATACATGCTAGTAGCGACCCTAAGTGGTATAAGTCTAGAAGTCGGGTCGTTACACTTTGATAATAAAAAACATGATTAAGGAAAACAATTGAGACAATAATAATCTCCATCATTCTATCACACATGTAGACTATCCATTTATGTGATTGGGACCTAAAGGGAAAAAATACATTAGAAAAACTTTGTTAGCCAACTGCCAAAAAAAAAAGATAGGAAATGAGACAAGCCTTAAAGGATGGATCAATGTAAGTAGAAAATTCCTAATTAAGATAAGACGAGGGGGTGCTATGTGGTACAAATTTTTCAAAGATAAACAATTGTGAATTTCTATCATTTTGTATACTACTACTACTATGTTGTTGTCAATGGTCTTCAACTAGTAGTGGATGATATTGTTCAAGGGAAACAAAACACGTATTTAACAAGCCAATTTCGTAAAAAGAAGAAAAAGATACTTTAAGTTGTTTATATTAAGTGCTATGACAAAGTGTTAAAAAAAGGTAACTTGTTGTAATGATTTCATTCTAACCTTTGCCTGTTATACACATACACACAAAATATATATGTATATATATAAATATATATATATACACTCACAACTAAAGCTATCAAAACAAAAATAAATACTTTATATTGTAACGATCTGACTTCTAGGCTTACACCACCTAGGGTCGCTACTGGCATACATGCAAAAGTTATTAGATTTTCTCAATCTTGAAAGTGAATTTTCATAAATGCAAAAATAACTAATGTTCCAAAAACACAATTGAAAATATGATGGGATCCCTAATTTCAAAGCAATTGAAAAAAGAACACTAGACATAGTTCAAAAGTATGACATTGAGATTCAAAATACTTAAAACTATGTAACTCCTAAGTAGACATGGAGAAGACCAAAACACGCGACCATGGCCCCTAAGCAACGACTTTTCATCATCCACTCAAGTAGTCCTTGCTCTTACCTAAAAATATAAAAAGAAAAGATTGAGTATATCAAATATACAAAGTAAGTAACTCCGACCCCTAGGGTCGGACATGCAAACACAAATAGTCATGCATCTCATGTAGGACCTACTCCCTGTCTCTCATAGGAGTATACCATCTAAAGGCACATGAGAGCACACAACAACAGAAAGTGGAGAATGCATCTCATTGAGGTTCTCACTTCAGCATTAAGAAGAACCAAAATCTCACTGAGAACCTCAAAGCACACAGCAGCACAAAGCGAAGAATACATCTTATGAAGGTTCTCAACATAGCACTAAGCAGAGATGGTATAGCTCCAACGTATGAACATGCAACACACAATCCATAAGTATGCATAGGTCCCAAACATATATTATACAATCTGAAGCCTCAAGGCATCCAACATACATTATTCCAACGATGCTTCTAGCACCCATAATCCATATATGATTGAAGTCCATAATATATAACATTCACATAAGCAATCAACCAAACAACATGCTCATTATGCTAGTCTATCTTCATGCTCACATTCTCAAGAAAGCACATAAGATAGGCATATTAAGCACACACATCAAACAAGTAAAACAATTACCGACCTAGCCCAATAGTTTTTCCAGGAGCGAAGTCACTTAACGCAATTCAAGAAAAATAGTAAGTAATTCCAAAGAAAATCGTTATTAGATTTCTTAAGCAACCTAAGGTCCATAATTCTAAAAAAAGACCCTTCTTATGTCCTAAATTCCAAGTAATTAATAATTAAAAAGAAAATTTAGGATTTTCGAGTGACAAACGACACTAGAAAGACACTGCCCTTTCTGGACTAGCCGTGGCTCACGCGCCGCCGCTGTCCTGCTAGTGTCTCCCACACGCCACCTTAGATTGATGAACAATGACTAGTTTTAGAACCTACTCACCTAAAAACTTCAACGCTGCCAGAATCAGCCCCAACGGAGCGCCTATGCGCCGCCACGCGCACCAAGAACTTTGGCCTGTGCAGTACACACACCATCGCAGTTACCTCTTCTGCCATGTGTGTCACCTCATCGTCGCTCTGATTGCGATTTCGATTCCACCAATGCGTAGATCTTGAGTTCGTGCTTCTTCTCGACCTGTTGTTTCGGCAAAGACACTTCCTTAAAGGCCGAGAAAAAATGAAAACGTGGTTAAATTGAGAAAAACTTGGGAAAACACGAAGTTGGAGAACTCTAATGCCTTACTTGTTTTGGTTGGGATATAAGGAGGTGATAAGAAAGTCGTCCCAAAAATTTGAACCCAAACCGAGCGAGGAAAGTAGGGGAATTTGAAGAAAAAGAGAGAAAAACACCTTTCCGGCCACCTACCGCCGTCGGTCAATACTATTGTCGCCCGCTACTGCTATCTAGTAGAGAGGTGACCGTGAGGGAGGAAGTTATGTGTGAGAGGAAAAGAGAGAAAAATTGAGAAGACCTCCTTCTTTTTTGGAATAAGAAAAAGGTTTGATGGCTAGGGTCCCCTATGACATATTTATAGGGTTCACCTCAAAACCCTAATCGTAACCCTTGTTCAGTTAATTACAAGTTTGCCATTATTTTAATTTTTCTCAATTCTTTTACCAAAAATAAATTTTCCCTTAATTTACTTAATCACCAATTATTAATTTCCCCTCCAACACACATAAATAATTAAAAACTTTGTCCATTAATTACATAATTCAACAACTCATAATATGAACTAATTAAATTAAGGGACGTTACAACTTACCCACCTTAAGAACTTTCGTCCTTCAAAGTTGCTACTTCTGAGTCTGTTTGGCCACTTGGTCTACATTTCGTCCTCTTGCATTCTCTGGGCAATGCCGATCTATATGGCCCTCCTTGTTGCACTTGAAGGAAAGTCAGCCACTTGTTACGCAATGTCCTCGATGTTGTTTCCTACAAGATCTGCACGGTGGCCGATCTCGATTTTTGCTTTGCTGCCCTTGGTCTTGATTCTGGTAAGGTCTAACATTATTATCCTGGATGTGCGAAGGATGAGTAGTCGTCGTCGTGTTGAATTTCCTCTTTTGTCCTGAACTAGATCGTGGTGCTGCTACTATCTTGGAACTGCTGGCCCTCAACATTGTCTGTGATTGCGCATCGGTTGGCTTTTCATCCATAAAAAAGGATGCTTTCAAGGCCGTTGTATAGTCTTGTGAGCAACAAGCCGCTACTATCCCCAAAACTGCGTCCTTGAGCCCATGATGAAAGGCTCAGTCTTCTTGGCATCGGTGTCCACCATTTCTGGAGAAAATCGTGACAACCTGGACAACTCTCGCTCTTATTCCTCAACAATTCGACTACCTTGCTTCAAGTTACAAATTTTACCTTGCTTCAAGTTACAAATTTTGCCTGCCTTTCAAAACGTGTTGCAACAGGGTAGTACTGAACTAAGACCACTTCCCTAAATCGTGCCCATGTGATAGGTCCCATCCACTCCGTCAAAAACTTGGGGGTCGTATTTCTTGAAATGCTTTATGTATCTTGCTTGAAGCGAAACATTTCTGCGACCCTAGAAGATCTGCAGCATTTGGTCATTCAACGCGGCTTGTATCATTGTCTGCACAGCATCTGTCGTCAGGGTTGTCGCTGTAGGTGGAGCCTACTGCCCTACAGGTTGTTCGTCGGCCTATGCCTCGGGCTGCCCTTCAGGACATTCCTCGCGATGCTCCTCTTGGACCGTAGGCGGCGGGACCGCCTTCCATGACCTCTACCACTACCCCTGCCTTGCCAACCAGTTCCTTTACTATGGAGAAGCATGATCTAAAAGCTAAGCATAATCAACCTATCTATCGCACAACTCATCAAATAAATAACAACCCAAGCACAAAGCATGCCTATCACGTTTTCTTAGAGTACAAGTAACCTTATTCGAAAGTAGAGGTATACCTTGTGGTGACAAGGTGGTTGCTACACGGCCATGGTGACACACTAGTGCTTACGATGTAAGTGGTGTACAGAACTGTATTTGCTTCGATGCCATTTGTAACCACCCGACTTCTAGACTTAGACCACCTAGGGTCGCTACTAACATGCATGCAAAAGTTATAAGATTTTCGCAATCTTGAAAGCGAATTTTCATAAATGCAGAACTAACAAACATTTTAAAAACATGATTGGATCCCTAATTTCAAAGCAATTCAAAAGTATGACATTGAGTTTCAAAACACTTAAAACTATGTAACTCCTAAGTAGACATGCAGAAGACCGAAACACGCGACCATGGCCTCTAAGCAACCGCTTCTCGTCATCCACCCAAGTAGTCCTTGCTCTCACCTAAAAAAAATAAAAAGAAAAGATGTATATCAAATATACCCAGTAAGTAACTCCGACCCCTGCGGTCGAACATGGAAACACAAACAGTCATGCATCTCATGTAAAACCTACTCTTTGTCTCTCATAGAAGTATAGCATCTAGAGGCACCTGAGAGCACACAGCAACATAAAGTGGAGAATGCATCTCATTGAGGTTCTCACTTTAGCACTAAGAAAAGAAACAAAATCTCACAGAGAACCTCAAAGCACACAGCAGCACAAAGTGAAGAATACATCTTATGGAGGTCCTCAACATAGCAATAAGCAGAGATGGTATAGCTCCAATGTATGAACATGCAACCCACAATCCGTAACTATGCATAGGTCCCAAACACATATCATATAATCTGAAGCCTCAAGGCATCCAACATACATTATTCCAACGATGCCCCTAGAATCCATAATCAACATAAGATCGAAGTCCATAACATATAACATTCACATAAGCAATCAACCAAACAACATGCTTATTATGCTAGTCTATCTTCATGCTCACATTCCCAAGAAAATATATAAGATAGGCATATGAAGCACACACATCAAACAAGTCAAACGATTAGCAACCTAGCCCAATAGTTTATCCAGGAGCGAAGTCAGCTACCTTGATTCTCAAGAAAAATAGTAACTCCAAGGAAAACATGTATTAAACTCCTTAAACAACCTAAGGTCTGAAATTCCAAAAAAAAAATACCCTTATTATTTTCTAAATTCCAAATAATCAATAATTAACAAGGAAAGTTAGGATTTTCGAGGGGCAAATGACACTGGGAAGACAATACCCTTTTTGGACAAGTCATGGCTCATGCGTTGCTGCCGTCCAGCGAGTGTATCCCACGAGCTGCCTTAGATTGGTGAACAATGACCAGTTTCGAAATCCACTAACCGTCAGGAGTTCAACGTCGCAGGAATCAACCCCAATTGACGCCCACGAGCTGCCACGCGCACCAAGAAGTTTGACATGTGTACTACACGCGCTGCCACAACTGCCTCTTTTCGTCGTGCGTGCCACCTCACCGTCGCTTCAATTGCGATTTTGATTCTACCAATCCGTAGGTCTTGACTCTGTGCTTCTTTATGACCTTTCATTTCACCAAAAACGCTTCCTTAAAGGTTGAGAAAAGGAGAAAAAAGTTGTTAAAGCAAGAAAAACTCTGGAAAACATGAAATTTGAGAACTTTGATGCCTTACCTATTCTGGTTGGGATATAAGGAGGTGACACGGAAGCCGTCCTCAAAATTTGAACCCAAACGAAGTGAGGGAAGTAGGGAATTTGAAGAAAAAGTGAGAAAATCACCTTGTCGGACACCTACCGCCTCAGCCTACTACTACTGTCTGGAAGAGGCTAAACGTGAGGGAGGAAATTGTGTGTGAGAGGAAGAAAATTCTCAGGGAGGAAAGGTGTTTTTGGCGTGAAAAGGGAAGGAAAAGAGGGGCAAAATTAAGATGACTTTTTTCTTTCTGGGAATAGCAAAAGAGTTTGGTGGCTAGGGTCTCTAATGACATATTTGTAGGGTTCACCTCAAAACCCTAGTCCTAACCTTTATTTAGTTAATTACAAGCTTGCCATTATTTTAATTTTTCCAAATTTTTTACCAAAAATAAATTTTCTCTTAATTTACTTAATCACCAATTATTAATTCTCCCCTCGAACACACATAAATAATTAAAAACTTAGTCCCTTAATTACATAATTCAACAACTCATAATATGAATTAATTAAATTAAGTGACGTTACATTAATCTCCGTGAATACAAAGTCTAAATTATGAGTCATATGAAAATCCAAATTTTTAGCGTACACTAAAAATTCATTAGCTCCCCGTCTTGCACCAAATTCCAAACAATAGGTCTTAGTATATTTTTGCATTAAAATGTATTAATAATACTGACAACAGTAGGACAATACCGATAGCAGCAAAGAACATTGAAATATTGATGGTAGCAAAAAAAATATTGACAACCACAAAGAGCATCAAATCAGACACAAATTGAATGAAAAATCAACAAGAATTCAGGGAACTATTCAGCAAGAAATCAATGATCTAATCACACACAAATTGACAACCAAATCAACACAAATTGATAAGGTAAATCAGTAGGAAAATCAAAAATTCAACATAGTAGGATTTAAATTAGAATATTCCTACAACAGAGCTGTGGAATGTATTTGGCACTCTTACCTTATGAAGTAAAGAAGACTATCAAAACTTACCTTAAGAAGGTGCTCTGCAAAAGCCAAAAATCAATCTCCACCAAAGGCAGATTCAATTAATAACAACAAGAACGACTATTTGTTGGTGCTTCTTTCCTTCGTTGGCAGCAACTAGTCGTTGTCATTTGGTCTTAGCTTCCTCTTCGTTTGTATGTTAGCTTTCCTCTATAATGTTCTTTATATAAGGGTATTACCTTTACACAAATAAAATAATTACTATTCAAATCAGAAAGCCCCTTTTTCTATAAAATGAATTTAAACAATAATACTAAGATGTGAAAACCTATAAATGAAGAAAAACATAAAATAACATTAATCTAAATAATATTAACAAATAGACTATTTACTATCTGTAGAGGATAAGTTCTTTAGATTTGAGAACTTCAACCTTTGGACTCTAAGTTATTTATTCTTCATCCAGACACTACATCTATATGTTAAAGGATTATTTCAATTTGGGGTATCATGGTTATCTAGAATTATGCCCTATATATATATATACGATACAATTAAATGTAAAGTACAACCAGTTGTACACTACCTGAGTTGCTATATTACTGAGTCACAACAAGGGTATAGAAAGATATATTTCCTCAAAAATGTCTAAGAATCCCAATAATGTTTAATGAGAGATTTTAGGTGTAGGATTTTATAAACCTCGTTATCTATTTCTCCCTATCATATGAAAACAAGTATCGGGAAACCTAATATAACCAAATATCTTTTTAAAATAAATCAACGTCAAAACAAAAACGGCGTATTATGTTAAACTTAAACAACGACACATACATACCAAATACAACTCAAAGATACACGGTTAGGAAAGTAGAATTTGGGGCATAATTCATTTGCAGCAGTAGGTAAATAAGCATGAACTTTTCTTACACTTAGACTTAGAGAAAACAAAAAATTTATAATGAAGAAAGAGAAAGATCAAAGCCTCGCAATTGAAATCCTGCAATAATGCTTAAGCTATGGACACAAACTAAATCTAACAAACCCAATAACCAAGATATCAATTCCCAAGACAACTAAGGTTCCCAATTTTACATTAATGCCATAATAGAGAGGAAAAATTCAAGGAAGAAAATGGAGAATTCCAATAATTTTGAAAGAAAGAGCTTCTAAAGCCACAAAAGTAAAAGCACTACAACTTTAATACTTTCTAGAAATCCTGATATACTTCCCTTCAATCGGAATAGAGGGGAATCACAATGAAAGCAATTGAAATGAGACTCTTATTCATTTTATGTTGTTTACTGAGAGTTGTCTGGAATCAGAATTAGAAACTCATTCATGCTATTTACTTTTATCTTGAATCGGAATCAGATAAATGAAGATTACAAAAATAACCTTTTTGTATTTCTAATCAATTAAAAGTTGTGACAATTATTAAGGAGACAAGAGGGAGTAAAGTGTGTAAAACAATTAATGAGTATAGTGTGGGCTCTATGAAATAGGGAATGAGATTGACCACCTTTTTGGAGGGAATGAGATTGCCCCTTTTTGGAGAGTGATTCTCATATTTGAGATGAGTCTCACGTTTGATTCTCATTTCTTGATTCTAATTGAAGGGAAGTAAACATGGTCTTAATACTTTGATTCATTCAAATTAATTTATAAGATTATTTTCAATATATAATAAATAATTTATATAAAAAGCCAACCAAAAACTTTGCTCCCCTACTTGCCTGATACGGATAAGTGGAAAGAACAACAAAAATCATAGACTTTTTTTTTATCTTTGTTTCTGGCAGCTTGAAGACTAAAAATTATATAAGCCTATCTAGCCAACACAAGGCGATTGACTGCTATGAAGAAAAAGAAAATAATAAGGTAAATTATTCTCATATTGGCTTACCCCTTGGGAAAGGAAAGAGAAAAAAAAAAATGGAAGCTAGAATCCTATGAAAGTGGATTTCCCATTTGCACCATGACTGCTCCAAGCAGAGGTTTGCTTCTGCTTCGAGACCTTCTCAAACTACCTCTGCAAGCTCTCTAGTTAAGTTTGAAGCTCATGCTCAATCTCAAGGTCAAGTCTTTGTTGTTAATTTTTTAATAAACTATTTACTAGAAATCTATCATATTTATTCCAAGTTTCTAAATAGATTTAGGTTCTTGTCAAATAATTAATGAAAATTGGACAAAACAAGGATACTAAAAGATTGGGACTGCGAAGCATTTACAAATGTAGAAACTACAACAAAATAAACACGAGAATTTGTAGATCAAGATAAGATAAAATTAAACTCCCAATCTTTTCGTCTTTTATGTTCAAATCTCCTAACTTTTATGCTTACTTCCTCGTTGTCCCTAGGCTTTCAAATACTTCGACTTAATTTCTAAACCCTGAATAGGCAACTATTTTTATTATTTAAAATTTTCTAAATAACTTAATAGAAATTTAAAGTAAAATATGTTAGATTTCTACTTGAACGAGTGTTTGAAGAAAGATCGAGAAGATTTTAGTCAAGTGTCTTATTTCCATTAATATCGTAAACGTAAGGTTAGTTTTGTCTTAAATAAGGTATTAAAAACTTAATTAATAAAGATTAAAATAGTACTTTTTAATTCAAAATTAAATAGAATGTTTTAGAAGTTAAATAACTAAAATTTAGGGTTTAAGAAATTAAACTTTTGGAATAGAGAGTAGAGCTTTTTCCCTTTTAAAAGGGAGAGTAGAGCTTAAAAAATCCAAAGGATGAATTTCACTCGCTAGATAAAACAAAACCTGAAGCAAAAATTGCATAGAGAAAACGAAAGCTAAAGTAAACGCATAGGGAAAATGAAATCTAAAGAAAAATCATACACGCACATAGAAAACCAAAATTCTAAAGTGTAGAGTCTCAAACTTAAAAAATCCAGAAGGCCGAGCAAAACAGAGAAGAAGCCATACTTGAACTCCAGACAAGAGTTTAGAGTCTCAAACTACTAGATATCAACAACCCAAAAATAAATTCGTATAAAAAAATCGACCCAGAAACTCGAAAACCAAAAAGAGAAAAAAATCAACATCTTTGGAATATTTAGTTGGGAAGAAGTTGCTGAATTTTTATAGGAGTAAGTTACTTGCATACTTGATGTAAATTAATGAGAAACATAGCTCCACCTTTCTTTTCCTTTTTTCCTATCGACGAAAGAAAAAAATAAACACGACAGTCTTTGTAAATAAGAAACCCTAACGAAAAATAAATCTAAGAACATAGAGGAAAATGAAAGAAAAAAAAAAAGGAAAGAAAAGAGAGAGAATCAGACATTTGATGGGAGAGAGAGAGAAAGAAACCTTGGGTGAGCGGGATGTTGACGAATTTTGGAGGCCAAATAACAGTAGGCAAAAGCGATGGTAAAAGGGTTAAAACCACAACAAAAGGGGAAAGCAAGGATTTGAAGAAGACAAAATGACAGGAGTAAAGAAATGGAAAGGAAAGCGTACTTGGTCATTCTGGCGAATCACTTCTCCCCTTTTACTGCCATAACTTAGAAGAGAGGCAAGATCAAAGAGATGGTGCAAATTGAGTGAAGCAAATGTAGTAGAAAATCATTCAAGAGAGGCGAGATAAGAAAACCCCTGGCCTTGTTCCATAATGTTGTGCACGTTAAATTATTTTCAATTACGGCATAATTTTTGTAATGTCCCGTTATTTTAATTTGGGCAATTATGGAGATTATTTAGAATTTAATTGTTCTAAATAATTTAGATATTATTTTTTTGATGAAGATATCTTTTCATATTGTTTGAATAAAAAAAATCTAGTTGATTCATTACATAAAGATAAGATAAGTTAAAATAAAGTGAAAAGGAATTTGGATTTGGGAAATATCCTTTAAATAAAGTCAAGTTAATTCCTAAACTACACAATTAATTTTGGTTAACAACATCGTCCCCACCAAACTCTCTCCTTCACCAAAACTCATTCATCCTCTTCTCCTTCTCTCATCACTCGCACTCTCACTCTCACTCTCTCCTCCTACCCCACCTCCGATAGCCAGCAGCAACAACATAGAACGGCGGACCGACAATCTTTCTCTCTCTCTCTCTTTCGCGTGCGTAATACACACAAAGAGGGGTTTTCTCCGACGAGCCCTCCGGCGGCAAGCAACCAGGGCAGAGCCCCTCTAAATGTCCAGAGTCACGCGGCGGCGTACGGCGGTGAACATAGAACGACGATCGGTCGCTCGTGAATGTGGGAACTTCTCCTACAACCATGAGGTTCAAACGTGCGTAAGAAGGATTGGGCAAGTTTTTCCGGCGAGTGACCTAGCACATTGGATAGATCGGCGACTGAACTACAAAACTAGAAGAAAAATTGACCTCGCCGGTGAGCAGCAGCGGGCAGCGACGCGTGGCCGGCGCGTGGGTAGTGCTGAAATAGTAGTCCGTCGTGTGCTGATCAGCGAGCTTGGTATAGTTCTCTTTTCCTAAATCCTAACAAAAGAACCTTAAAGGCTAAAAATCAGAATTTTTCTCTAATAATTTTAACCTTTAATGTATGTAGGAGAAACGGTTGGGAAAATTTACCGGCCTAGCAAGGATTTACTTTAGGGTCCTTAAAGTAATCAGGTAAGTGACTCTGCTTACGGAAAAGTCTTAGGGCTAGAATGGGCAAATTGTATGATAATTGTTCTGTTAAGAATATCTGATTGTGTATGATGAGCAT
>JAOANK020146610.1:0-17398 GCA_026257165.2 Telfairia occidentalis
ACTAATCCCTAAAATGGTAGACATATTGCATTGGCAACATAAGCCACTCTCACCCATACAAATCAAAGGACTGCCCTTATAGACAGAAGTCCATAACTCACTCAGGATTGAGTTTGTGTTATTTATGGTACAATTAACTGTGTTATAACGCGAGATTAATCATTTCGCGGTCCAATCTTGTACAAACTCTTTGTACAGAATACCCCCACTCACATGTCTTCACACGAACGATTTGGATCAAATCGTTTGTAATACTTACAACTCATGTAACAATTACAGAGTGGGTCGTATCTGCAGTGTTACCAGGATGTGCCTTATCCTGTGTACTACAAACCTTTTAGGTTATTACTTGAACAAGATCCACTTGTTTGTCTAACTTCATACTATTCAAGCTACATTCAATAACCTAGGATCTTAGTTTATTGGATTGAGTTAAAACAATTTAATGTCAAATAAAATACTTCTTATTTTATTAAATAAATAAATTGTCATATACAAATTACAAACTACGAGGTCCCATGAGATTTAGGACACCAATCCTATAAAAAAACACATAAAAAAAGTCATCCACACAAACTGATAGCACCTGCACCTTAGACTTCTTTGGTGGTCTATTCCAATGGTGATCATGAGTATTGCTGTAATTCTCTTCATCATGCTTCTCTTCACCATGCTCTAAAACATGATTTTTAGGAGTGGAGGGTCTATCCTCAGACAAACGAATATTTTTACCTCCTTATTTACTCACATTACCTTTGAGTAGTCTAGGTCGAGCTAAAGATGAAAGGGCACTGTTTGCTAACTTATGTACACCTTAGATAACCTCCATGGTTCAACACCAACTACTATAACGTTGAGTGACTTAGTCCTGGAGATTTATTTCTTGAGGCTTTAACTTTTCTTCACATTAACGACTCATTGTTCCAAGACGATCGAAAACAGAATGTGAATGTTGACCTATCTTTTTTCATGTAGATACACTCAACCTTTTGAAACCTGAAAGTCGAGAAAAGGTAAATGTCATGCATCGACTTTCTTTCTTTACTGACTTCGCATTTGACTTTTGGCTAATGGAAGGACAGAGAGTTGGAACTTTAAGGCGACTGAAGACAAAAATTCTTTTATCTTCTTCGTTTTTCTTTCCTTCTGGGTCATCAACCTCTTCTGCAGTGATATGATGCACATCTGCAACTTTCTCTTTTCCTTTTCTTATTATGCAAATCAGCACTAATGAGTGGTAACCCAGTTTAGCTCTTGAAGAAGGTATAACGTGACCTTCTTTTTGGAACTTCTTTTGTGTTGAGGAGAGTTTAGGTCTTGTATCGAAAGTTTTTAGACTTTTAAACTAAGTATGAGCTGTGAAATGGCCTGCCTTTGCTAGGACTTTGTACATATTTGGGTCGAATCCATCTTTCTTTCGCTTACCAGGCAAAACTACTTCCAAGAGGTCTGCCTCCGACTTTCTTGGGAAAATTCTCTTCAAGGATCTCTATGTCGCAGACCTTTAGGTTTCTTGAGCATTCAATGAATGGTGATTCCTCCTTCTTTCGTCGAGATAGAGGGACATAACATAGAATAAGATTGCTCGAAAACTTTTCTTTCTTTAAAGCTTTTGGCTTTGCAGGATCGGTGACTGTTTCAGTTGTTTGGACTTCGGCATCGCATATTTCTTCAACTCGTCTGTTCTTCATATTCTTTTGGTGCTCCATCTCGTGACTTTCGATCAAAGTAATTACTGTCGGCAATACTTCGACCGCTTTGTCATTTTCTATATAGAATTTGGCATTTGCAAAGTGAGATTGATATACTTCTGAGAATGGGTTGGTGTCTGCTTCGACTTTCTTGACACCATCTTGACAGAATTTGAAGAATTGACGAAGCGTGGAAGAGATCATCCCATTTCCATGAATTCGAGGATGACCTAACAATATCTTGTAAGTGGTCTTGGAATCAATGACATAGAACAAAGTGTTAGCCTTCAAATCTCCAATAATAGGCTCTAGACGGATCATGCCAATCACTCGTTGTCCGCCTTAATTGAAGCCTTGAATAACTAACTTGCGATTTGATAGTTGGGCATTATATTGATGGTTGAACCATCATCGATGAGAATTCAACCAACTTTTTGTTCATAGATATAGCCTAAGACAAATAAGGGTTTGTTATGAGGCTTTGATCCTAACAGCAAATAGATCTGTAAAACCAATGGACATACAACATGAAGCACATGCATCTACTTGAGAGACTGAGTTGTTTGGAATGTCGAAGTCTCTTAGTGTTTTGATGAGGACTTCTCTAGCTGCTTGGAGAAGTGATAACAAATCACTCATACTGAATGAAGATGAATCTTCTAGCTTTATCATTTCTTGGGATGAACTGGAAGAAGTGTCACAGTTCTCTATCATATTAACAATGTGACGAGCATCGTTTTCATAGACATCTTCTCGATCGTCATCTAGAAAGCCTTTTGGGAAAATTCTTTTAGAGTTATTGATTGTCGGGATTGAACAAAATCTTCATTCTCCTCCATGAAAGTTTTAAGCTTTCTTGAACTGTTTTTTCCTCTCTTCCTATCTAGTCTACTTTGCCTTTTATAATTTTGAAATATGCAAGGTTCTTTCTAGCCATAATGCTGCCTTCGCTTCTTTCGATGAGTTACTAGAGTCCATCCTCCATCTTCACCTTCGATAGACTCTGTCTTGCCTTGGGAGATATTTCTTTGTGATCTTTGCTCAAGTCAGATAATTACGGGCTTTAAAGTCTAAAATTGAATGGCTCTAAAGTCCCGAACTGAATCAAACCTGCTTCTAAATTATGAAGTGGGTCTGAAGAAATTTGGTTGTTAGGACTTACTATTACTACAGTGTGGTTTGACTGAGACTCTCATCAAGGTCCAGTTCAATTTTATTTTCTTTTCTTTAGCTAGCCTCAAAATTAGATCTTTCAAAACAAAATATTTTTCCGTTAGGTGACTAATGACTTGGTGATGCAATAGTTAGGGTCATTAGCTTTTCCTATCTCCTCTAGTCGCTTACATTTTGGTAATTCAATAAGTCGCTTCTCAAGGAGCTGTTCTAACATAGCTGAAATGTCAAAATCTAAAAAAGGATAAACTTTCTCTTGTCTTTCCTTCAAAGTTAGGTGACGTCTCTCGCCTCCATCTAGTCGCCTTTCCATCTTTTTTTTCTTTTTCTTTTGTAGAAAACTTGAAGGGAGTGGCATTAACCACCATAGATTCTTTAGCAGTGCTTCTGGAGGTCTTCTCTGTGCTCTTGACTTCTTTCTTTTCTTTCTTGATGTCAAAAGCGAGAAGATCTTTATTCCCTCTACTAGCAATATTTAGCTCCATATCATGAGCATGAGTTTCCAGCTCCTCGAAAGTATGGGGTTTTATCCCTTGAAGAATATAGAGAAGTCTCCAATGCATGCCTTGGATGCACATTTCAAGAACAAATATTTCGGTGAGCCAATTTTTGCAGTCGAGACTTGAATGTCTCCAACGGTTGATATAGTCCACAACTGGATCACCTTTTCGTTGTTTGGTATTGGTGAGCTCCATCATGGTCGTGATCTTTGTGGAAGCGGCAGTATTTGCTACGATCCCTCTTACTCATCCCAGCACGGAGCTTGTTTGGCCGATCGAGTAGCCTTGTATCTTCCACGGTCGTCATGATCTCATTCACCACGATAGTTGTGGAGGTATATTTCTTAAATTTGGGTGCTCGAGAAGAAGACTGACTTCTCCCTTCTTTCCCGCAATTGGGCACCAACTTTTCCCTTTCGATGGGTTGGTTTCAGCCCTGGCAAGAATGTGCTCTTTGAAGACCATATATTTATTTGTCAATTCAGCGCATCAGTGCTTTTTGGCAGTCTCTTAAAGAGTGAGGAGACCAGACCTTTGTTCGTCACCCGGTGGTGAAAGGATAGCATGACGACCTTGTCCAAGTAATCGAGCACCTTTACTGCTTCCTTTTTCAACTGAATGACATATCTTCTGAGTGTCTCTCTGAGGTCTACTATAACGTCATCAGATGGGCGGCTGGGCGTCAGTTATCTTGGCTGGAGAGGAATTGATCTATGAAGAGCTCAACCAGTTCTTTGAGCTGAGGGAACCACAATCTTGTGGGTCCGCTTAGGGTCAGTCGGAATGCCTTATAGCGGATGGCATTCAAGATATTGTACAGCTCCATGAAGGAGATGTAGGTCTCCACGTGCTCGATTGGATTGTCGGTTCCATCGTACGACTTCATGGTAAGGTCATTAAATTTCTCTTGGACCTTGATAACCATGATCTCGGAGGTGAATGGTGGGTGTCACTATACGAGCAGCATGGGCATGTTTGTGATTCCGTCATTCTGCTTGAAGTCTTCGAGCTTACTTTTCAGCACCCCCTACCAATTTGGATCGAAATTTGTTCATGTCAGAACTCCAACTAGGGGCAGTAGAGACCTTCTCATCGGTAGATTTGCTGGAAGCTTTTTCGTTAAGCATATCACATAGGTCGCAGGGCTAAGCATTGAGCTGCAGCCTGGTGTCAATTTGGGATTTCGAGGGTACCAGATAGAGTGGTGCTTGTCAGCAAAGGTGGCTTTGGCCCTGCCCCGTGCGACCTTGCTCTAGTTGGCACCCTTTTCTTTTAGCGGGATTCCTAATCAGGGATGGGTCGATAGCTCTGCCTCCTTTATTGAGCTCTGCCATATGGAGGAGTATTTGGTTCTACATCTTCTACATCGAGGTCTGCAAGATGGCTACCTGATGTAACTGTTGTGTTGGCCTCTTTGGTTGGAGCTTCTTCCTCGTCATCGATTGCTGCGTCGAGTAGGAAAGCAGCCTCGAGGTTTCGAGGTGGATTGAGTCTGTGGCTCAGAGGGTCCCCGAGCTACCTGTTTTCCACTCGAAGCAAGTGGTCGATGTCGCACATCATTGCTCGAGTGTTCCTACAGACGATGCCAAATGTTGTTGCACGAAATTTCAATCGTCAGAGTTTGAGGTTTTTGAGTTGGTGATCTGGTCTTGTTCATCAATAAGGTTGTTAGCTCTGAATCTCAAGAGTCTCTTAACAAAAAGTTTTCAAAGAGAAAAAATTTTGGAGGAAAAAAGTTTTAGAGGTAGAAAAATGAGAGAAAAAATATTCTGAGAGAACATTTTGGAGAGTAAGTAGTTTGAAAGAAAAGAACAAATTTTTTAGAGAAAAACCATTGAAAGTGAAAAACAAATTTTAAAAAAGTAAATTATTGAAAGCTTACTAAATTTCCAAGAGTAGAAATAGTAAGCAAATACGAAAAGAGAGAGAAATTGAGAAAGTAAAAAATAATTTAAACCAAGATTTTTTTTTAAAAAAAAATCACTTTGAATTTTGAAAAAGAAAAATATAAAAAGTTAGGGGCTTTTCGAAATGAGATAAGTTTGAGGAAAGTAAAATTTATGGAGCGATAGTTTTCAAGATTACAAAGGTAAGAGAAAAAGGATTTTCGGGCAAAAAACTAGGGATTAAAACTTAGAAAACATATTGATAATTGTTTTGAAAGGGAGAGGAGGCAAAAACGGCCCACAAAAAAAGAGAGAGAGAGAGAGAGAGAGAGAAATGACTGAAATTGCACAGGAAAAATTTTCAAATGAAAATTCAAGAAAAATCATCCAAAAAGGAAAATTTTCTATTTTTGGTTAAAAAAAAGTTGATAGGAGATATGGAAAAGCTTTGAGGAAGGATAGAAATGTGGGGAAAGAAGAAAATTGATTTATGGATAATCAATTTAGCTACAAATCACCCCTCCCTTCTACTATTCTTGAAATCAATTTTTAATGTAGTATCTTTTTTTTCCTTCAAATAAGTTTTAAATTTTAAAAAGCAAATTTAAAATTGAAATGAAAATTTTTAATAGGAAAAATATTTTAGAGATTAAAAAAAGGTTTAAAAAAAGATCACTATAAATTTTGAATTTTAAAAAGAGTTGAGACATTCTAAAGTGAGAAAATAGTGTGAGAAAGAAAAATAGTAATTTTCAAAAGAAAAAATGTTGAAGAAAGGGTTGAAATTTTGTTTTAAGGAGAAATATAGAAAGGATACAAAAGGCTTTTGAGAGGAAAATTTTAGGGAGGTAGAAAACATTTTAAGATTAAAAAAAAGATAAAAAATAGACAAAAGTTTTGAGGAGAGAATAGTTTGGAAGAGAGGGAAAAAAATATTTCGAGGGAGAAAAAGAATTGACAATGCGAAAGAAATGAAAAAAAAGTAATGGAAAAAACTAAAACTTCAAAGAATGATCCCATTTAAAATTTTAAAGTGATGCAAAAGTTATATAGAGAAAAAAAAAAGTTTGAAAGCGAGAAATAATGATAATGGTAGATAAAAGTTTTGGAGAGAAAATAGTTTGAAAAGGAGGCATAAACAAATTTAGAAGTAAAAAAGAAAAGCATGGAAAGTGAAAACTAAATTTTAAAAAGAAATTAAGAAAAATCACTAAATTTGAAAAATAGAGGGAAAAGAAAGAGAAAATAAGTAGTTTTGCAATAATGAAGAATAAATTTTTTAGAAAAATATATTGAGAGAGGAAAAAGAATTATATGGAAAATCAATTGGAAGTAAGAAATAAATTTAAAATTTTAAATAGAAAAAAAATTTTGGAGCAAAAAGTTTTAGAGACGAGAGAGTGAGAGAAAAATGTTTGAAAGAGAGATTAAAATTTTAAATATAAAATCAATTGAAAGTAAGAAATAAATTTGAAAAAAATCAAATTATAGAAAAATCACTAAATTTTTAAAAGAACATTTTCAAATAGCAAACAAATAGGGAAGAGCTGAAAAACAAACTAAGTGTGTTTGGTATAACTTTTTTAAAATGTTTTTAAGTGAAATATAAGCATTTTTGGAAGAAAATTAGTTAAATACTTCATTTAAAACAAATTTAAGTACTTTTTATCTATTTTTAGATATTTTTAAACCACTTTTAATTATTAGTTATGCACTTTTCAAAATTTTAACCAAACATCATTAATTTTAGAAAAAAAATATTTTTTTTATCAGTAAACCGTTTAAAAGTCATACCAAACATACTCTAAAACTTACCAAGAAAAAGCACTTCTAATTTTGATAAATAACTAAATCAAAAAAGAAAAAAAAATTGTAAACAAGTAGGAAAAGCGAGAGAAAAGGTTTTAAAAGTGATAATTTTTTTTTGGAAAACTAGAACTTCAATGAAAAATCTCTTTGAAGTTTAAAGTAATAAAAAAAATTTTAGAAAAAAATCAATTTTTACCCCAAACTTATAAGTTATATTAGTCCCTTAACTTTTAATTTCATCAAAATAGACCTCAAACTTGGATAATAAATATTGTAATCTTAACCTTAAACTATGATAAAATTTTGTTCGAAGTATCTTATATTCTTATGTGCGTTCAATGATTATAGAGCATATATAAGAAACAAAATGGATAAAAAAACTACGAAGGAAAACGATATTAGAGATAAATATTAGCTAAAATTTGTGGGTGGACAAAGTTATTCTATGGTTAATTTATGCATTAATAAAACTTAATTTTATTAAAATTAGTGAGCTTACGAAAATTTTCATATTACTTTTCTTGTTAAAATTAATGAGTGAATTAGCGAAAATTAAATATCAGTTTAAAGTTGCAACAATTTATCTAAGTTTGAGGTCCAATTTAATGAAATTGAGAGTTTAGAGTCAAAATTGTACAACTTGAAAAGTTAAGAATCAAATTTGGTTGTCTTTTTTCAAATTTTTAAATGGTTAAAGACACTTTAAAGTGAGACAAAGATTTTCGAGAGAAAAATGTTTGAATTGAGAGAAAAATGTTGAAAAGTGGGTTGAAAAAAAATTAGAGAGAAAAATTTTTAAAAGAGAGAAGAATAAAAATTTTAAAGAAAAAAAAGTTTTTGAAGAAAAAAAGACATTAGAGAGTTAGAAACAGTTGAAAGAAAAAAAAATATTCTACAGAAAATTTTTGGGAGTAAATAGTTTGAAAGAAAGGAAGACAATTTTAGAGAGAAAGACCATTGAAAGTGAAAAATAAATTAGAAAAAATTACTAAATTTCCAAAACAAGTTCTTTAAATGGTAAGTAACAAATATGGAAGGAGAAGAAAGTTTTGGAAAGAAAGTGAGAAATAATTTAAAGAAAGAATCTTTTAAAAAAAAAAATTACTATGAATTTTGAAAAATAAAAACATAAAATGTTTTAAGGATAAAAAGTTTTTGGCCAAAAAATTTAGAGAGATAGAAAGAAGAAGAAAAAATTTTGAAAATAGTTTTGTGAGGGAGAGGGAAAAAAGATTTAGAGTGAGAAAAACAATTAAAAGTGTAGAAGAAATTTTGAAATGACAATTCAAAAAAATTTGAAAATAAAATTTTCTATTTTGGAGAGAAAAATTTGATAGGTGGGATGGAAAAAACTTTTGGAGAGCATTGAAAAGGTTAAAGAAAGAGAAGATAAAAGCTTAAGCTTTTTGAAAATTTAGGGTAGGAAGGGGGAAAAGAAAAATTGATTCCCGGACAATCAATTTTCCTACTATCACCTCCCTTCTACTACTTTGAAATCATTTTTAAATGTAGTTTTCTTTTTTTTAAAAAAATAAGTTTTAAATTTTAAAAGAAAAAAAAATGAAAATTTAAGAGAGAAGAGGCAAAATATTTTAGAGAGAAAAAAAAAGTCTGATAGTGAGTAAAAATTTTAAAAAACATAAATTAGAGAAAGATCATTCTCAATTTTCAAATAGTTCACCAAAAGCAAAAGAGAGCAAAAAAGTATTGAAATAATTTTATCAAACTAAAACTTGAGAAAAATCACTATGGTGTCATTTGACCCATGGGTTCGACTTGTGTAGTCTGGATTTGTGTAGCTTGGCGGTAAATCTGAGGGAGTTATGTAGCTTGGGTTTGGTTAGCCTAGGTTTGGAGTGCAGGTTTGCGTATCTTGTGTTTGGGAGTGCAGAGTTGTATAGCCTAGGGTTGAGTTGATTTTGTTTTTAGCTTTTTTTTTTCCTTTAATTTAGTGAACTGAAGCAATTAATATACCCAATTTGAATTTAGCATTTTTTAAATTATATATTTTCTAATCATAATTTTGTCTTATTGGATCACGACACAAATTGAAATTAAAACTTAAACAAATCATTCACAATAATTTAATAAAAAGTTTAATATTAATATTATAGGTTCGACAAAATATTTAACAACAAAAAAAGAGATCTGGTAATCATGAAAATAAAAAAGTGGTTGACAAAATATTCATTTTGGATCATAATGAAAAAATTCTTATTATAAAACTTTATTTAAATAAAGCCATAATTAATATCTTATGTTATATTTGTGAATTTACACAAAAATCTTTATTTTAACAAAATGATATTAATTTATCATTTTTTATTTATATGAGGGAAAGATTCCTACCAATTGATTACCAACAACTATTGTACTACCAATATCATCATTGCAAACAAGGAAGAAGATCTGTAGCTGATTACACTGAGGAGTTTGCACTAAGGAGTTTCATAGACTACGTGCACGAAATGACCTTGCTGAGAGTGAACATGAAAGAAAGCCTGTTTCATTGTCGAATTACGACCTTACATCCAAGCAAAGGTAAAGTTTCAACCTATCTTCCATCTTAACGAAGTAGTCACATGGGCCTCAACAATTGAAAACCAAGATAACCAGATGACAAAACAATGGTCCAAGAATTGCATGTGGGAAGCTCCAAACCATTCCTTTAAGAAAGGAAATACTTTATACCAAAGAAATTTTCAGATTGGCAGAACATCAACAATAAAAAAATAAAGAAAACATAGGTCCAAAGAAGGTTCAAGAACAAAAGATAGCAGACCCTCCCCTCACAAAGAAGACAACTAGCCCCTACAACAGACCTAATTTGGAAAAATGCTTCAGATGTGAGCAATAATGGTACCTTTCCTATGATTGTCCTCAAAGGAAAACTTTACTGATTTGTGAAGAAGTTGAAACCATTGAAGAAGATAGTGATTCGGGAAAATATTCTATACACAGGGCCAAACGATGGTGATCAACTATCTTGCATTATTCAACGAGTATTACTAGCTCCAACAACCGATTTTTAAACCCAAAGACACAATTTATTTCATACAAGATGCACATTCAATGGGAAAGTATGTAAGGTTATAATTGATAGTGGTAGTTACAAAAATATTGTCTCTACAAAACTTGTACAAGGCTCTCAATCTCCGTACAGACAATCATCCAAACCCCAACTCTGTTAGTTGGATAAAGAAAAGAGGAGAAACTAAGGTTTTCTTAACTTGTTTTGTCCTCTTGTCAATTGGAAATAACTACAAAGATCAAGTTCTTTGTGATGTTTTGGACATGGATGCCTGCCACATTCTTTTTGGAAGGCCATGACAATATGACCTTATAATAATCCACCATGGCCATGATAACACTTATGAATTTAATTGGTCAAGGAACAAAATAGTTATCCTACCAGAAACGCAGAACAAGAAAGGAACCACTGGAAAAACAAGAAAGCATAGAACACCCTTATTCACAATCTGTAAGGCTAAGCAGACGATTCAGAAGGATACTCCTATGTTAATAGGATTGGTTATCAAATGAGAGGAACCATTGTACTCTGCACCTATTAAAATAATAAAAATTCTTGAGGAATTTCAAGAATTAACAGCCACCCCAACTGAGCTTCCACCTCTCCGAGATATTCAACATAATATTGATTTTATTCCAAGAGCCATACTTCCACATTTACCTCACTATTGTATGAGTCCCAAGGAGTACAAAATTGTTCACGAACAATTACAAGAACTACTGGACAACAGACACATTAAACCTAATCTCAGTTCTTGTGTTGTTCCAGCGATTCTTACTCCTAAAAAAGATCGTACATGGCGAATGTGTATCGACAATCGAGCGATCAATAAAATTACTATAAAATACAGATTTCCCATTTCTCGACTAAATGATCTATTGGACCAATTGAATGGATCCACTATTTTTTCTAAGGTTGATTTCAGAAGTGGATATCATCAAATACGCATATGCCCCAGAGATGAATTGAAAACTGCCTTCAAAACAAATGAAGGACTTTTTGAGTGGCTAGTTATGCCATTCGGACTCACAAATGCACCTAGTACATGCATGAGGCTGATGCATCAAGTACTTCATCCTTAAATGAATTTCTTGTTGTTTATTTTGATGACATTCTTATTAACAGCAAACAGAGGAAGATCACATAATTCACCTTCATAAATTATTCCAAATGTTACTAGAGAATTTCCTTTACATCAATCTCAAAAAGTGCTCCTTCATGACAGAATAAATCCACTTCCTAGGCTCTGTTCTAAGCAGACAAAGCATATCAGTTGATCCATCAAAAGTTCAAGCCATAAATGAATGGCCATTACCCAAAACGGTAAAAGATATACGATGCTTTATGGGTTTAGCTACTTTTTTTGTCGATTTATTCAAAATTTTAGTGTCATAGCTACTCCTCTAATGGATTGTTTGAAGAAAGAAAAATTACTTTGGACAGAACATCAAACAGAAAGCTTCAACACACTCAAGACTAAACTTTGCTCTCGCACTGCCAAATTTCTCCAAACCATTTGAAGTATCAGTGGACGCATCAGGAGTAGGTGTGGGAGCCTTTTTATCCCAAGATGGACACCTTACCGAATTCTATAGCGAGAAACTTAGTGACACTCGACGCAAATGGAGCACCTTTGAACAAGAGTTATATGCACTTATCTGAGCCCTAAAATAATGGGAACACTATCTCATTGGTCAGAAGTTTGTTCTATTAACAGATCATTACTCCCTCAAGTTCATTCACAACCAAAAAATCATTAGCCCAATGCACGCAAGATGGATTTCATTTATACAAAAGTTCACTTTTGTTATCAAATACACATCTGAAGCAGTAAATAAAGCTGCTGACGCCCTGAGTAGAAAAGCAGACCTCCTTACAGTGGTTCAAGGAGAACTAATAACCTTCAACCGCATGCCTTCTTCTTATGCAAATGATCTGGATTTTCATGACATCTGAAAAAAAAAATGTGAACATGTCAATTGTAATGATTGTCACTTGATAGATGGTTATTTTTTAAAGGTGTTTGTCTATATATCCCACAAAGTTCCCTCTGTGAGTATATCCTTAAGGATATACATAACAGTGGCCTTAGCGGACACTTTGGAAGAGATAAAATGCTAGAGATAACCTCTAAACGATACTTTTGGCCACAGCTAAGGAAAGACACATACAACTTCGTTAAGAGATATTTTACTTGTCAGACAACTAAAGGCCAAAGCCAAAACACAGGGTTGTATACACCTCTTCCTATTCCTCTTTCTATTTGGGAAGATTTGTATATGAATTTTGTACTTGGATTGCCTAAAACCCAGTGGGGATTTGACTATATTTTGGTTGTCGTGGACATGTTCAGTAAAATGGCTCACTTCTTGGGTTGCAAAAAGAAATCTGATGCTACCTACATTGCTAACCTATTTTTCTGTGAGATTGTACTACTACATGGAGTACCAAAATCCATAGTTTTCGATCATCATGTCAAATTTCTAAGCCATTTCTAGAAGACTCTATGGAAGAAGTTTGATACAAGCTTACGCTTCAACACCACCAGCCACCTCAGATGGATGGCCAAACGGAAGTAACAAACCGAACGTTGGGAAATTTAATACGGTGCTTAATAGACAAACCAAAACAATGGGATCTCTCCTTGGCTCAAGCAGAATTTTCTTTTAACTATATGCAAAATAGGTCAAAGGGAAAATCTCCATTTGAGTATGTTTACACCAAATTACCTCGGATGACATTAGACCTCCCAACTTTCCAACATCCATGGATATTAATCTGGAGGCTGAAGCAATGGCAGATCGTAAAACCCAACTACATAAAGAAGTGACAGCTAACCTTCAAGCATCAAACGATTCTTATAAAAACAGAGCAGACGCACATCGAAGGGAAAAAAATTTTAAACCTAGAGATATGGTGATGATTTACATGCAAAATGGTTGTTTTCCTCAAGGCGCCCAAAATAAACTTAAGCCTAAACAATTTGGACTAGTTCAAGTACTTCAGCAAATTAGTTCCAACGCCTATAAGGTAGAACTTTCTACAGATATGCGAATAAATCCCACCTTCAATGTAGCAGATCTTTCAGAATATGATGCCCCTGATCTTTTTCAACTTGAGGCTAACTCGAAAACGAGTTTTTTTTTTTTTTTTGAAGGGGAGGAAATTTAATGTAGGGTAATATTAGTTTATCCTTTATTATAATAGCATTTCTTATAAACTTAGTCTTCAATCCTTTTGTGACTGTTAGTGTTAGCTGGCTTTATATATAAGCAGCTCATTTATACTAAAAGGATTATTATTCATCTGTTAATAAAATACTTCTTGAAGTAGTTCTACTAAATATTTATTGTTTTATAGGAATATAATACTTTTTAACTAAAAAGATATTATATAGTATTATAATTTATATTATAATATCAATTTGAACAATTATATTATATGTAATCTAATTTTATATCATTTGTAATTTTTTAAATAAAAGCTAAAATTATCATTTGAAAAATTCATATGGTCAAAATTTTTGTTTTTATACTAAAGGTCATGAAAATTAATTTATTAAATGATAATTGAAATTAGTTTATGTAGAAAAAGAGGGAGGAGAAAGAAAGAAGGGAGAAATGGAGTAAAGAAAAAAAAGGGGTTTAAATTTGGTGAGACCCAGTTTAGAGAGGTGTAGTTTTTTTGGTACCATGAGGTAGACTTTTGTTACCCCTCCAAAATAATCCCATGGGCAAAATATGGGGTGGGCTTAGGAAGCCATCCCCACCCTAACCCTACCCCATGGGCCAAACACCCCCTTGGTTTTGGCCTTATATAAGGAAACTTATGGTCAAACCCTGAAGGAGAAAGTCATTTGCCTCCTCATCTTCCCTCTCCTCCAAACAGCCAGATGAAAATTATTTTTCTTTTGAGTTCTCGCAAAAAGTGCCCACACACTAATTCGTAGTAGATCGATGATAGCTCGAAAGATCATGTGGAGTCCCTTCAAGATCTTCCTTATGCCTTTGTCATCCCAAAGGTATGTTTTTCGAAAACTATTTTTTTCAGAAAAATCCTTTTAATCAAAAGTAGCCACTCAATCCACGTTTTCTATTCAATGCGCCCGCTTCAGCTACCCCAGGTTTTGCTTCGGATCCGGGTAATTTCCCTTCAATTGGTACAAAGCGGTCTTTGACCCTTTTGATTGAAAAGGTTGGTGGAAATTTTTTTCTTTAAAGAAAATTATTTTCTTGATTTTGTATATGTGATATATGAATTGTTGGTTTGCGAATTTAATTAATTACACATATTTGTTTGGCATTTGCGGTTTTTATTTTTTATTAGATCATTTGTAAAAATCCATAAGGGTCTAGGATTTTTTGTAATTGTCATGCTCAAATTGTTGAACTTTTGGAGATATTTGCTGCAATTGACTCCAAGAAGTTGATTGTTTGAGAAACCATGGAAGATTTTGTGATGCAATTGTTTTCATCTTATAGTAAAAAAAAATGGCAAGTGGATTGGTGCCACTTGAAGCATGCGGATGAACATAATAATTGTGGAAAAGACGAATTTGGCAAATATTTGATGCATGAAAGGCTTGCCGACGATGGTGGAGTAGTTTCTTTAGTAATGTGAACGAGTAGTGGCCAATAGTGCTAATCGAACATAATTTTTTTTCTTGTGGTGGTGGGTGTATGTGCGGTCATGTGGAGAAGAAGACAAGAGTTTAGGATTTTCTTTGCAAACTTTAATTTTTATAGGGCCCAAGTTGAAGAAATTGAAAGCCAAGATTTGTCCTGGTTTAAAATTATGTAATTTAATTTATGTTCAATTTCTTAGGATATGTCAAATATGTTGGTCAAATTTGCTTTTTATTATTTATTATTTATTATTATATGTTTGATATAGTTCTAAATAATTTTGACGTGCATGAGATGATAAACGCCAAAGATGATAAATTTACAAAGCTAGAGGTCCTTCTAGGATCCTTGTAAACTTACACAAATAAGACTAACTTAACGTATTGATTACAACCAAGAGCTTAGTTCGAAGATGAATAACTGTTAGATAAAACTTAGAATCTATGATGGCCACTCTGAGATTCCAAGACGACTTACTTAAGAATTAGCTTGATCGAGACTAATCTAATGAATCGGTTTAATCATCAAACCTAAAGCAAGATTTGATTATGACAACACCAAAGGGGTTGAAGAAACACAAGTTTTATATTTCACTAATTTGATTTTTCCAGAGGATTACAAGCCTTTTTATAGGCCAAATGGACATCCAAAGGACCAAGAACCCAAAAGTCTTTGAAAAAAAATCAAATGAAAATTTGAGAAAATAAGACCTAGGAAATGAAAATTCAATTGCACAACATTTGAGAAGCTTAAATACAGAACAAAAAACGTAGAGTTGCTTGAAATTGTCTTAAATATCTTCTGTTGCCCACTTGACTTGATGAGCACGTTTGACAAGCTTTGACTTCACAAACTCCCAAGATGTGCAATCTGGAGAGGCACCTTTTCACAATTTATGCACATTTTTTTGTCCCACGTGGCATCTTTCAAACTACACGACTTTTCCCGTGCCATCTTTACTTCATTCTCATCTTGATTTGTTGTAGTAACATTATAAATAAATTTGGGCTCAAAAATCTTTGTCTCTTCTTCGACATTAGCTAACCTTTGAAGATGTAATGTAAAAGCCTCTTGAATCTTCTTTGTCTTGCTTCTTGTAATAGCTTCATTTGGGTACATGTAATAGATCATTGGTATGATTCACATCATCCCCACTTTCTTTAAAAGGAGTTGTCCTTAAATCAAGGTCTTCATTTTCTTCATCAAAAGGAGTTAAATCAACCACATCAAAAGTAGAACTTACATTGTACCCACCTCGGAGATCTAGTTTGTAAGCATTGTCATTGATTCGTTCAAGCACTTGAAATGGACCATCTCCTCGTGGTTGAAGTTTAGACTTCCTCTTATCCAGAAACCTTTCCTTTCGTAGATGAACCCAAACCCAATCATCGGGGTTTAAGAATCATTTGCTTTCTCCCATAGTTCTTACTTGTGACTAGCTTTTGATTCTTCTTTTCAATTCTCTCTTCGATTTCTTCGTGCAAAGTTTTGATGTATTATGCCTTAGAAAAAGTTGCATCACTTGTAAACATATTAAGTGGCAAAGGTGATAAATCTAGAGGAGTTAAGGGATTACAGCCATACACAACCTCAAAAGGTGAACAATGAGTGGTGTTATGTATCGCTCTATTGTAAGCAAACTCTACAAAAGGTAGAGTCTCCTCCCAAGCCTTTAGATTTTTAGAAAGTAACCTAAGCAAGGTTCCCAAAAATCTATTAATCACCTCAATTTTCCCATCGGTTTGGGGGTGACAAGTTGTAGAAAATAAAAGCTTGGTTCCCAATTTGCCTCACAAAACTTTTCAAAAATGACTTAGAAATTTAACATCTCTACCACAAAAAATGGTTTTGGAAAGGCCATGCAATCTAACCACTTCCGTAAAGAATAGATTAGCTATGTTAGTAGCATCATCAATTTTGTTACAGCGAATGAAATGTGTCATCTTACTAAACCGATCAACCACCAAAAATGTTATCATGATGTCTTCTAGTCTTTGGTAATCCTAGAACAAAATCCATGCTAATATCAACCTATGGTTCATTAGAAACATCTAAAGGTGTGTAAAGACCATGTGGTTGTGTCTTAGACTTAGCCTCCTTACATTTGAAACATTGTTTGCACAATTTATTCACATCCTTCCTCATTTTCAACCAATAAAAGTGCTCACACAACATGTTGTATGCTTTAAATTCTCCAAAATGTCTCATAAGTCCTCCCCCATGGGCCTTCTTTACAAGTAACTCTCATACCGAACACTTAGGCATACAAAGTTTTTCCTTCCTAAAAAGCAAATCATCAAACACAATGTAATCGGGTACGTTTTTTCTCCTAAACATTGCATATACACATCATAAAATTTAGATTTATCAACTTCGTTCAACCGAATCATGTGTTGAAAACCAAGAACTTTTACACTAAGTGAAGAAAATAATGCATACCTTTTTGATAATGCATCAGCCACCACATTTTCCTTACCTTTCTTGTAATGACATAAGGAAATGTCTCAATGAATTCTACCCACTTAGCATGCCTGTTTGGCTCTTAAGGTGCTTCAAGCTTTCATGATTCGTGTGGATAACAAACTCTCTTGGCCACAAGTAATGTCGCCAAACTTGCAAAGCCCTTACAAGTGCATGTAGTTCCTTGTCATAAGTTGGGTAGTTAAGTTGTGCTCCATTTAGC
>JAOANK020146914.1:0-17392 GCA_026257165.2 Telfairia occidentalis
AAGTCTAATTCGTGAAGAACCCCCCAGGCCTCAAAGAATTATTTTGGCAGCTACCTACATAGTGGAAAATGGAGCACTGACTTTTGAAAAGACTCAAACCACCTCTACGAGTCATCTGATTCTGCTTTGTTCAAAAAATAAATGGCATCAAAGATTAGGTCACCCTAGTCCCCGTATTTTGTACCAGATTCCAAACTCTAGCAATGCTCCCTCAAAAATGAATGATAAAATCTCCTTTTGTGAGGCTTGTAAATTTGGTAAATCCCATCGTCTCCCTTTTACTAATTCAAACTCTAGAGCCTCTAAACCACTTCAATTAATACACATGGACTTATGGGGACCAACTCCTATACAATCAAATGACGGACACAAATACTATATCGGTTTTGTAGATGGTTATAGCCGCTTCACATGGATATTACCTCTAAAACTAAAAAGTGATGCAGTCACAGCCTTCATTTTGTTTAAGAAACAAGTCGAAAATCAATACACCAGCAAAATAAAAACAATCAGAGTAGATGGAGGAAGAGAATTCAAGCCAATCATCTAAACAACCAATGATTTTGGAATAAAAGTTCAGATAGCTTGTCCACATACCTCTGCACAAAATGGTCGAATTGAAAGGAAACACTGACACATTGTGGAAACCAGACTTACCTTACTGGCACAAGCTTGAATGCCCCTCTCCTACTGGCTTGAAACATTCCAAACCATTGATCACCTCATCAACCTAATGCCAACCCCAGTCCTCAACCGACCCCCCTCCTTCCTGTTAAAGAAAAAAAATACCTGATTACAAACATTTACGCGTCTTTGGGTCTGCCTGCTATCCTTGATTTTCACACAAATATATGTGTTTTCATAGGCTATAGCAACGTTCACAAAGGTTACCGTTGCTAAAATCACGAGGGAAGAGTATTTACCTCTCGAGACGTTGCATTCAACGAAGAAGAATGTCCCTTCTACGAAATCTTCCTTCAAACCAAAAATTCCTCCCCATAACCATCAACCATCATCCTCTCCTGGTTTCCCTTCTCCCCCCCATCGCACTCTCAAACAAACAACCCTCAAATTTATATTCCCCTTTCTCCCTCGTTTCACAACAACCAAACCCTTTTTGTTTCTTCTCCAAATCAAACCAGTCCCAACAACTATTCCTCCCCTCACGAAAATTCCTCTCCACACGTCAATCATGCAATTTCAAATTCATCCCCACGTGTCTCTCATGCTCGAAACGATCTTTTCCCCTCCTCAGCCCATAACAAACCCACCAACCCATCTCACTCCCTTACACCAACTACCCCTTTTAACATAAACACTGGGCCAAGACCATTTACTCCTCTTCCCAGACACACAATTCAAAACCAACATCCAATGACCACTCAGGCTAAAGCTGGAATACACAAGCCCAAAACAGCTTTTGACCCAACTATCCTTCATCTCTCCAGCCTAACACCAACTAACCTTGAACCACAAAAATTTGAAGAGGCCGTACAAATTAAGGAATGGCAACACGCTATGGATGCTGAATATTCAGCCCTCATTCAAAACAACACCTGAACCTTAGTTCCTCCACCAAATAATCATCCAATTGTTGGTACCAAATGGATCTATAAAATAAAATGTGATGATCAAGGCAACATCCAACGCCACAAAGCCCGCTTAGTAGCAAAAGGCTACACACAAAGTCTAGGCTTAGATTACGGTGAAACTTATAGTCCTATCATAAAACCATCCTCCATAAGAATTGTTCTAACTCTTGCCATCACCAAAAATTGGCCTATTCAACAACTTGATGTCAGTAACGCCTTTCTTCATGGCACCATAACTGAAGAAGTTTTCATTCATCAACCCCAAGGCTTTCTCATTTCCAAATCACGTTTGTAAACTAAACAAAGCTCTCTAAGGTCTAAAACAAGTCCCTCGAGCCTGGTACAACCGTATGCGTACTACTCTCCTTCAATGAGGCTTCACGCAATCTAAATCAGACTTGTCTCTCTTCATTCTCAACAGCCACTCGGACACTCTACTTTTACTCATCTATGTCGATGACATCATTCTTACCGGTTCTTCTACTAATCTTCTAAACAAACTCATTTCTCAACTCCGGACAGGTTTTGCCATTAAAGATCTAAGACCCCTTCATTACTTCCTAGGAATTCAAGTCCATTGAGAACCCATCGGTATTATCCTAACTTAATCTAAATACATTCAACACCTTTTCACCCGCCTTAACTTTATCCATCTCAAACCCACAAGCTTTCCCATGGCTACAGGCAAATCTCTCTCCTTATATGACGGAGAATGGATGATAGATCCCTCCTTTTTTCGAAGCACTCTCGGCTCTCTTCAATATCTACGTCACACTCGACCTGACATAGCCTTCACTATAAATAAACTGAGTCAATTTAGCCAATCTCCCTCAATGACTCCCTGACAAGCTCTCAAACGCATACTTCGCTATCTTCAAGGAACTATCACCTTAGCCTCGCCATTCAACCTACTATTTCCTTTACTCTCACCGGTTACTGTGATGCTGATTGTGCTGCCTGTCCTGATGATCGAAAATCTATCACCAGATACTGTGTTTACTTTGGCTCCACTCTCGTTTCGTGGTCCTCTAAAAAGCAGGAAGTTGTTGCCCGCTCAAGTACTGAATCAGAATATTGTGCCCTGTCTCATGTTGCTTGTGAAATAACCTGGATCAAATCCCTCCTCCAAGAACTTCGGATCCACCTTGACACGTCTTCTATTGCTTGGTGCTACAGCATTAGTGCTACTAGCCTTAAACCCTATTTTTCACGCTCGAACTAAACACATCGAAATAGATGCTCACTTTATCCGAGATCAAGTTCTTAGGAAACAACTTGACGATCGTCACATACCTTCAAGTCACCAAATTGTTGATTGCCTCACCAAACCTCTCCCACATCGCCGTTTTCAATTCCTTCGATCCAAACTCGGACTCCGTGTCTCCCCTACGTATCGTTTGAGGGGGGATGTTAAGACAGAAACCAAAAGAAGCCAACTACACTAACTAAAAGCTCAAAGGAGTAGTTATTTCCTTTTCTTGTACTTCACTCTTTACTTGCCTTACAAGATTCCTCCTAATCTTTCCTAGTACAGAATTGTACTTATTTTGGAAACTAAACTTTCCAAAACTCTTGTATATTAAAGAACCCACGGGTAGTCAAAGAAACGCAGAAAAGTGAAATAAAAAAGGCAATACATTTTGTAGTTTCAAAAAATCTTTACATGGTATTAGAGCCAAATGGCTGACGCCCAAAAGCACACCAACACTCCCAGCTCCTCAGGTGAAATGGCAGTGCAAGAATTTGCATTCTATAAAGAAAGCTAATACATTTAAGAGTTCATAACAACCAACACCCTAAAACTAAGAGATTTAGGTACTGATATGCATCATAAAAAGTCCAGAAAATCTCCTAAACTCATAATACATCAAATGTCTAAGAAAAGATAGGGAACTCCCAGACGAATCCACGTCTTTCAGCCTTAGGCACGCTTCTCAAGGTGTAAAACTGATCTCCAGCACTTCGAAAATCCCCCACTTCTTCAGAACAATAGCCCTCGTAGTTCTTTATTGAATTTCGTCAAAAATTGCACCAAAAATGCCCTCCTCTTGACCTAGTGGCAAAAAGATCATTATATAGATTCTGTTGATAACATTGAGAGGGTATGCTTTAATTTTACAAAAATGCCACCGCTTATTTTATGAAGATGAAAGAAAATTTTGAAGTAGCGTTGAGATGCTATGTTGTAGCGTCAAGACGCTACCTTGGCCCAGAAAATTATGCACTTTATTTTTTACATATTTCCTTCTTTCCTTAGCCAAATTTGGTCTTCTTAGGCTCATTTTTTAGCCCGAACAACACCGAATTCATATTTTGACTTCTCAATACTCGATTCCTACAAAATACATCAATAAATGTATCAAGACATACAAGAAAGCCTACAAAATTACTAAGACTTAGGTCCTCAAATAGCACTTTTTTGAGTGCTATCAACGACCCCAAACTTAGAGTTTTGCTAGTCCTGAGCGAAAATAAAATTCAAACATATAAGAGAACTTAAATGCTTGCATGCTTCAGACTCATCACTCAATACATAATAACATGTAATGAGCTCAAGAAAGGAAATACTCATACATATTTTATCAATAACCAAGTCGAAAGTCAATTCTTATCCTCTCTTGCATGTGTGTGCGCAAGCCTATTCTATTCTAATCCTTATAAGCCTGGAGTGCATTTAATGAAGTCTTTTGTAAACTACCCCAACTCTAGTATTAAATTGTTTTCAAGTGAAAATTCTAACTTAGGGAGCTTAAAATAATTACTTTACTTTTTTTAAAAAAATATTTTTATTTATTTATTTTTTTTAGAAAAACAATTGTCTAAAAGAGGAGCCTAGTCAAGATGTACTACCTTCGTTCTGGCTTACCCCCGCTTCCTAAGCATTGAGCATCCAACTACGAGTAACACCTCTATTCTAAAACCGCACTCACTTTCTTTTTGCTTTTTTTTAGTAGCATTCCCCATCGACTAAGGGGCCAAAGAAATTAAGAGTAACCTCTTTAGACAAGCTTTATTGAATAAACAAAAGTGTAATCAATGACTCCTTTATTTTAGAATTTCACTATCTAACAATCCGACCATTTTGAAGCAGCTTAAGTCTAACTCTATTAATTAGACTCTAAGCCTTCAGGACTATAAATAGGACGACTACGTGCTCGAAAGGCAAGATATTCAAAGAAAGATTTCAAACATAGCTTACTTCAGAAGTACCCTACAAGTTTCCATTATTTCTACTCATATACACGTTACAACAAATCATGGAAAATCATAGTTCTTAGCATGCAAGTATTACAGTTCTACTCTTATAGCACATAGTCAGGCAAACAATCAATCATTTCAACATTAAAATAAAAAAAAATTGACTAAATTTTCAGCAAATCATCAATCATCATCACACAGTCACAATTTTCAGGAGATCAACACATAATCAGAATCTACCCTAGCAGCACAAAGTACTCAAGACACCCCCCACCCTAAACTTAAAAACATGCATTGTCCTCAATGTATTAAAAAGAAGACAAAGCAAGAAAAGTCATCGATACTGGCCTGAAGTATGGAGCTGTCCACTATACGTCAGGCATGTAGACTGAGTACAACTGTGCTATGGCTTTTAAAAAAGAGAGAGATATGTGCAAAATCCATCAAAACTAAAAAACTTCTAAGTAAATGAAAATAACAAACTAAACAAACGAAAAGGGAAATATGCTTAGGTTGCCTCCTAAGAAGCGCTTGGTTTAGTGTCTCTAGCTAGACTGAATATTTAATGCTCATTTTTTCATCACCATGTTCTAGATCCATTTTGCTTCCTTCCCACATTCATTCTTCACCTTGCGAAGCATACTCAAGAAAATGTTTTCTTCTACCTTGTTCACAGTAGTAGGTATAACGATGTAAGTAGACAAATCAAGAAAAGCATATTTAAAGTGTATAGGCAAGGGTTTCAAATTTAAATCAGGATGTTTAGGATTCAAACATATTTTCTCATCATCAACAGGCAAAGAGCGATTTTTAGAAGCACGTTCTCATGATCAAATTTCTCGGTAGGGGATGCATGCATGTTCTCATTTAAAGCACTTAAACTACCACAACTGGGGTTCAGTATGCATTTTCCCATATCAGACACATAAGAAGTTTCAGGATTAATATTTTCAGCACAACCATTCTCACAAATATCCAACTTACAACAAGTACTTACCTTACACAGGTCTTTAGGAGCTCGATAAATGTCAAAACTTACCTCTTCTTCATTTACCCTTAAGGTAAGGCTACCTTGCTAGACATCTATTAAGGCCCTTCCAGTGGCCAAGGACAATCTTTCCAATATGATGGGCATCTCTGAGTCCTCTTTCATGTCTAACACTATGAAATCTGCAAGAAAGATGAACTTGTCAACTTGGGGCAATTTCAGGAATGTTACTGTTCTATCAACTAGCTGTAGATGGATGGTAGTTGGCTGTACTTGCCCCAAGTTCAACTTCCTGAAAATAGACAAAGACATGAGATTAATAGATGCACCAAGATCACATAAAGCACGATTAATCTCTAAACTACCAATAGTACAGGGAATAGTAAAACTCCCTGGATCTTTTAGTTTTTCAGGTAGCTTCTTTTGCAGTATGACACTACATTGCTCTATTAGATCAACCCTCTCATGGTGCCCAAATTTATTTTTCTTAGATAACACTTCCTTCATGAAGTTGACAAAGTTCAGCATTTGCTCCAAAGCATCTGCGAAAGGAATGTTAATATGTAATCGTTTAAAAATGTCTAAGAATTTGGTAAATTGAGCATCCATGTCCTTTTTCATAAATCGCTGAGGATAAAAAAGTTTACTCAAATCAACAGGAAAAGAATCAGAGTACTTCCCTGAACTTGATGTCCGTACTTTTTCATTCTTTTCAACAATCATTTTCTCATTATCTTTTCCCTTTTTCTCTTTCTTCTCATCATTCTTTTCTTCAATTTTCTCCTCAAGCTCCTTTTTCTCAGGCCCATGCTTTTCAATTTCATTAAAGGTCTTGTCACCTCTTAACATAATGGCATTACAGTGCTCCCTAAGATTTTCTTCAGTGGTACTAGGAAACTTACATTTTTGCAAACTGGTCAGTGTAGTGGCAATTTGTCCAACTTGGACCTCTAAATTTTTCATGGTCTTCTTGTGGCTATCCATTCTATTCTCCAGGATCATTGTTCTGTTCCTTGATTCTATGATAAAGGTTGTGATACTTTCAGCAGGTAAGGACTCTAATCAATCCTTCGCTTTATCCTGTAGAGAAAATGGAAAAAGTCGCAAGCTAATGAAATCATTGGGTACTCCATTTAACTTTACTGTACCACAGATTTCAAGGAACGATTGAATGTGTTTATGTGGGTCCTTCACAATCGAGCCTCTAAACGCGCAATCTCTAGCCATTTGGATAACTCCCGACTTAAGTTCAAAATTGACAGCATTAATTGGTTCATGCACAATCCCTGGCGGAGCATTAGGAACTTTATGCTGAAAATAATCACGAATCGCCTTCGGTTCACCTTCTTGCTCGGCCATCAGTTCCAGTGCTACTCTCTATTTCCTAAGGTTTTTCCTACAAGAACGTTCAATCTCTAGGTCAAATGGAACAAGGTCAGTGCCTCGCATATACCAAGAATTAACAGAAAAAGGAAAAATAAAACCAATAAAAATACATCCTAAAGTAAGATCTATTCAAACTCCTTAATAATAAGAAAATTAAATATATTGATTCCTCGGCAACGGCGCCAAAAACTTGATCACAGCTCACTTTGTTACTGCAAGTGTGCAGGTCAAGTTGTAATATAAAACGGCCTAAGAGACCAAGTATCCTCCTCTGAGAATAAGATTTTCTAATTTCCTTAGTTATTAATTTATTCTTTTAATTTTATTTAGGGAACCAATTTATCATGCAACAATTCTAAGCTATGAAATTGCACTAAAAGGAAATACGCTAATGGTGTAAAAATCAATAGAATGAAGGTTTTAGGGTGTTGGTCTGGCGAAGAAACAATTAAACAAACTAATTCACTCATGGATACAATTAATTACCAAATTTTCTAAGTATAAGGTTAATTAACTCGAGTTTTCCCCTCTCGAAGTCTACCGACTCTCACAATTAATTCTCTATTCAATGTGTTGCAATAAGAATTTAAAAGCGGTATAAGAATAACCTATCATGGACCACACAATTTCTCCTAAAACTTTTATGCATAGAAAAACGTATGTCTAAACTCCTTGGTCTAAATTTACTACCCTCTCTTTCAAGTAAGATAATAAAAATAGCATATGAACACTCAATGGCCAGTTGAATGCAGTTATTAATGTGCTAAAATTTAGAAGAAAACGGTAAAGAATTTGCATTTCATAAGAAAAACTAATAAATTCAAGAGTTTATAACAACCAACACCTTAAAACTAAGAGATTTAGCTACTGATATGCATCATAAAAAGTCCAAAAAATCTCCTAAAATCATAATATATAAAATGTCTAAGAAAAGATAGGGAACTCCCAAAAAAATCCACGCCTTTCGCCCTTAGGCACGCTTCTCGAGGTATAAAACTCGATCCCCAACACTCTGAAAATCCCCCACTGCACCAGAACAATAGCCCTCATAGTTCTATATTGAATTCCGTCGAAAATTGCACAAAAAATGACCTCCCCTTAACCTAGCGGCGAAAATATCATTATATAGATTATGCCGATAGCGTTTAGACGATATGCCTCAATATTACAAAAAGGTCACCGCTTATTTTATGAAGAGGGAAGAAAATTTTGAAGTAGCGTAGAGACGCTACCCTGCCTCAGAAAATTCTGCACTTTGTTTTTGACATATTGCCTTCGTTCATTACCCAAATTTGGTCTTCTTAGGCTCATTTTTTAGCCCGAACAACATTGAATCCGTATTTTGGCCTCTCAATGCTCAGTTCCTACAAAATGCATGAATAAATGTATGAAGACATACAAGAAAGCCTACAAAATTACTAAGACTTAGGTCCTAAAATAGCACTTTTTAAGTGCTATCAGGTTCTCAAGACTAGGCAAAATAAGTGGGCCTATCTTATGTAGAAAGAATCTAAGTTAATAAGTTTTCGACCCTAAGAAATAAAAACTAAGACTCTCATACTAGTCAAATGTGTCTCTCGCTAAACTATTTTTAAAGTTCTACTTTTGCTAGATCAAATTATTTACTCAATCAAAGTTATAGTAAATGTGAATTCAGCTAGATTACTGCAGCAAAAGATTTGTTCCCCAAAACCCAGGATAAATTTCATTGATATTTATAGTGGGGGTAAAAAACAATGATGCAACATATCAGGTGGGTCCATATCAAGTAGAAAATAAAGAAAGCAAGAAAAATAAGCACAATCATCATAAAAAACAAACAAAGACAAACTTTCATATTAAAGCAAAGTTTTAATCAGAAAAAGAAAGAAATAGCCAACATCTCTAGAGAACAGCCTGGTTCATGATTAGTCTTCTGGTGGAGGGTCATGCTCTCCTTTATCTTCTTCGTCATGCAAGATTGGAGAGGGTTGGATCCAGAGATTCATGAGGTCATCAGGAAATGGAGGAAAGCCTTCATTAAAAGGTTTCGTAAAGTTCGCTTGTATTGCCTTCTTTAGGGCAATATCTCTCCTTCGGGCGTTACTTCCGTAGGTCTGGCATTGTCTTTCCTAGAAATAGTCTCGGATCTCAGGTTGTTGCAACATTTGTTTCCTCAACTCTTGACAAATGATCTGCAACAAAGTTCTCCGAGCCCTTCTTGTCTTTGATCTCTAAATCAAACTCTTGCAGTAGAAGCACCCATCTGAGAAGTCTTGGCTTTGCTTCTTTCTTCGCCAATAGATAATAGATTGTTGCATGATCTGTAAAAATAGTAACTTCAGATCCTATGAGATATGGTCTAAATTTTTTAAAAGCAAAAATAACTAGTAAAACCTCCTTCTTTGTAGTGGTATAATTCAGATGTGCTTCATTCAAGGTCCTAGTGGCGTAATAAATTGGATGAGTCATCCTATCATGTTTATGTCCAAGCATTGCTACAACAATATAATCACTTGCATCACACATCAATTTGAACGGTAGATTGGCATAGTGATTAATGCTTTCTTTAATACCTGAAAAGCTTTTAAACCATCTATATTGAACTCAAAAGATCGGTTAGCTTCTAATAACATGCAAAGAGGTTTAGAGATCTTAGAAAAATCTTTAATAAACCTTTGATAGAAACCTGCATGGCCATGGAAGCTTCTAATTCCCTTAACAGAATTTGGTGGTTTCATCTTCTCAATGATCTCAATCTTGGCTCTATCCACTTCTATCACTTTTTTTTGAAATTTTGTGGCCTAGAACAATGTCTTCCTTCACCATGAAGTGGCATTTTTTCCAATTTAAGACCAAGTTGGTCTCTTCACATCTCTTCAAAACTTTGCGTAAGTTTTCTAAACATGAGGTGAATGAGTGTCCAAACACTAAAAAATAGTCCATAAACACTTCCGTAATTGATTCAACCATGTTAGAATATATAGTCATCATACATCTTTGGAAAGTTGCTGGAGCATTGCAGAGACCAAATGGCATCCTTTTAAAAGCAAATGTACCATATCGACAATTAAAAGTTATTTTCTCTTGATCACCAAGGGCTCTAGTAGTTTGATTATAACCCGAATAACCATCTAAGAAGCAATAGTAAGCTTGGCTCGCAAGTCTATCCAACATTTGGTCAATAAAAGGTAGAGGAAAGTGATCCTTACCTGTAGCTGTATTGAATTTCCTATAATCCATGCATACCCTTGTTAACTCTTAGAATAAGAGTTAAATTGGGTGTAGTTCAAGTACATTCTGAGTCATGAATAGCCTTTTGATACCATTTAAGCTTCAATTATGTGGTTTATCACTTGTAATTTACCTTTGAGTTAATGAATTGTTGATTATTGTGTTAATGGTTAAATGAATGAACTTCAAAGAAAAGCATGACTGATCTGTATTAAAATGTCAATTTTGCTGCAGCATTCCAGTTGACAGGAAAAATTCTTACTACATTATTGAGCTGGAAGCAAGGGGCAGTGACGTGGAACCTCATTAATTGAGCTGTCATTTAGCACGTGGTTCAACAGAACGAACCAATGAGAGAGCTCGATGTGGATTAATTGGCCAATTCAACCCTTCTTTGATGCCCATGTGGATAAGATGGTGAGAGAAAAAGATAAAATAGGGGAGAACCTCCATTTACAGCAACACCATTCATTCATCTATTTTTGGAGAAGGAGACAAGGGATTGAGAGAGTTGTCCAAGAAGAATTGCTAAAGAAGGAAAGGGAGAGAAGGAGAATTTCTTTGGGAAAGGCACTTTTGGAAAGAAGACTTTTTCATTCTCTCCCTCCACATCTTTTGTCTTATTCTCTCTCTTTATTTTTAGCTAGAATTAAACTTCATCTCTCTTGTAATCTCTAAATTTTCAAACCTCGTTATTTCTTCAAGCATGTTTGAGTTAATTATTTCTAGTTATTTTTCTTTACGCTTGAGTATGAACTAAGTAATCTAAGGCAAGGGTTAGAGATTTGACTTTGCTGGTTTGTTTGAAGTTGTACAATAACTCCTAGCTGATTTCTTTAAGGAGTGTTATTGATTTCACTTTCGATTATCAAGTTGTATGGATTGGCCACCTCTACAATTTGCTTTTTAATATGAACTTACAAAAGGTAGTATTAATAGAACCCCTTAACACTCCCATTAGTAAATCTGTTTTATGGATTATGAGTGAGTTAGGAATAACCTCTCCCTAATGCACTAAAATGAACATTAGAGCTTGTTGTTAACTAAGATCATGGAAATGAACTTATAAGTATAGCTTCGAAAGAAGCATAAGAATGTTCAGTGGTATTGACTTAGTGACAGAATTGCTACAGCAACCCATAGTAGACAATAGTTAAATTTCCTAACCTAAGCTTGTTTTCACTAACTTGCATTAGCTTTCCCTTAAACTACCTTTTTCAATTTTACTTGTTAATTTCTTTAGAATATTTTTTTTGGTCCTTTAACAACCTAAATTTTGGTTACCATTATTCTCCTAAACAGTAGCTTCTGAGGATTAATTTTGTTAATTTATCCCTATGGATCGACCTTTTTTACTACAACTTCAGAGTGTACACTTGCACTTTGTTAAAATAATCAACAAGTTTTTGGCGGCGTTGCCGGGGATAATTGCAACAAAATTAATTTTAAAAGTGAGTTTAGCAGAATTGTGAACTTAAAGAATCTGACCAAGTTGTGTGTATTTGCAGGAGCTGTAATTGTGCATGAACGAATTTCCTGGTTTAGAGTTTCAATTGGGACTTGATCCTGAGATTGAGAGGACATTGAAAAGAATTAGAAGAGAAAGGAGAAACATATTGGATCAAGAATTACTAGAGGAAATGACTGACCATCCATTAGGCTAGCTGCTGAACAAGAACCTGCAGGGTAGCAACCGAATTTGGTAGCTAATCAGGCTATTAACCCTTGAAATATAGTGCAAATTGCTGACGATAGAGAAAGAGCCATACGAGATTATGCAGCCCCAAGATATAATGAGATGAATCCAGTGATAGTGAGGCTTGGAATTCAAGCACCACATTTTGAGCTCAAGCTTGTAATGTTCCAAATGCTTCAATCCAAGGGGCAATTCTATGGGTTATCTGCAGAAGACCCTCATCAACATCTAAAATCCTTCTTTGAAGTCTGTGACTCGTTTGTCATTCCTAGAGTGTCAGAAGAAGCTTTGAGATTAACTATTTTCCCTTATTCACTTACTGGTGATGCTCTAACATGGTTGGAAACTCTATTTCCAAAATCTATAACTACTTGGAATGAAATGACAATGCAATTCTTACTGAAGTATTTTCCTCCTACTAAGAATGTCAAATTGAGGGGGAACATCATTACTTTCAAGCAAGGTAGTGATGAGTCCTTCAGTGAAGCATGGGATAGGAAAATACATAGCCATTGGCCAGATCCTAGAGGAGAGGTTGAAATGGTAGATAGAGCAAGAAGAAAATTGGAGCTAGATGCCATTTCTACTTTGACAGCTTAGATATCTTTCATATCCAATATACTGAAAAACCTCACTGTGGGAAATGCAACACAGAACACAGTCACAGTGAATCAACTTAATGCAGTGTTTCGTAGCTATTGTGGAGAAAATCATTTAATGGAGCTTTGTCCTACCAACCCTGCCTCAGTATACTATATTGGAAATCAAAATGCTCAAAGAAATAATCCTTTTGCTCAAACCTACAACTCTAGTTGGAGGCAACATCCAAACTTCAGTTGGGGAGGTCAAGGAACCAATAATCAAGGAAGGCAAGCACAATAGAAACCAAGTTTCAATCCTGGGTTTGCTCCAGCAAATCAAGCCAACCCCAGCCACCCTCGTGGTTTTCAACCATAACCTCAACAGCATCAACAAGGACAACAACCACTTAGTCAGGTAATCCATGACACTTCTTTAAAGAGTTTAATGAAAGAGTACATGGTGAGAAATGATGCTGCCATGTAGTGTCAGCAAGCTTCCATCAAGAATTTAGAGCTACAGATGGGTCAATTAGCTACCGAATAGAAAAGCAGACCATTTGGCAAGCTACCATCTGATACAGAAAACCCAAGGATGGAAGAAAAAGAGCAAGTACAAGCCATAGAACTGAGAAGTGGCAAGAGGCTAAATGAAAAGCAAGTTGTGGTATAGAAAGAGCAAGAAAAGAGCAGTACATAGAAAAATGTTGAGATTGAATAGAAGAGTGAAGAACAGGCAAGGATTGATGGTGAAGGTTTAGGTTCTCAAGGAGTTAGAGAGAAAGAAAAGCCTAAGGAAGTAGTAGTAGAAGATCTCACCATAGGCAGAGATGAGGAAGTGGTTAACAAAAAAATAAGGGATATTCCTATCTTTAAACCACCACCTCGTGCATTTCCTCAAAGGCTAAAGAAGCAAGGGCAAAAACATCAATTCAAGAAGTTCCTAGATGTGCTACAGCAGTTGCACATAAACATCTCACTGATGGAAGCCTTAGAGCAAATGCCCTCCTATGTAAAATTTTTTAAGGACATTCTTACAAAGAAAATAAGGCTGGGAGAGTATGAGATGGTTTCCCTAATAGAGGAATGCAGTGCAATATTGAAGAACAAGATCCCTCCAAAGGTAAAAGATCTTGGGACCTTTATCATTCCTTTCTCAATAGGAGGAAAGGAGTTAGGAAAAGCGCTTTGTGATATTGGAGCTATTATCAACTTGATGCTCTTATCCATTTATAAGAGGTTGGGAATAAGTCAAGCAAGGCCAACCACAATGTCCTTCCAATTTGCTGATAGATCTATTACTCATCCAGAGGGAAAAATAGAGGACATATTGGTGCAAGTGGATAAATTTATTTTCCCTGCTGATTTCATCATTCTAGATTATGAGGAGGACAAAGAGGTGTCTATTATTCTTGGGTGCCCATTTTTGGCAATAGGAAGAACTCTTATAGATGTGCAGAAAGGAGAACTGACCATAAGGTTTCATGATCAGCATGTGACATTCAATGTCTTTGATGTTATGTGGTGTCCCTCAGAATTAGAGGAGTATTCTCAAATTCAGATCATTGATGGTTTAGTTCAGAAAATGTTTGAGAAAAATTATAGTGTGCAACATAATAAGAATTTTGGGGAAATTGAATTAATTTAGATGGATACGAAGGACAGTAATGTTGTAGCAGAAGACAATGTTCATGAAATAATAAGCACTAACCGGTTTGATCATTAAAGCTACCAGAGAGACAATCTAAACCAATCAAACCTTCATTAGTGGAGGCCCTAGAACTTGAAATGAAGCCCTTACCTGATCACCTCAAATATTCCTATTTGGGGGAGGGAAATACTCTTCTCATAATCATTTCTACAAGATTGGTTAGGGAGCATGAAGAAGCTTTGCTGAAGTTGTTGAAACAGCATAAGGGAGCAATTGGCTGGACCATAGCAGACATTAAGGGGATAAGTCTGTCCTCACAAAATTAATTTAGAGGATGGAAACTTTAAGTTAGTTGAACAGCAAAGGAGACTCAACCCAGCCATGAAAGAAGTAGTTAAAAAAGAGATTATAAAATGACTTGATGAAGGCATTATCTACCCATAGCTGATAGTAATTGGGTTAGCCCAGTTCAATGCGTGCCTAAGAAAGGAGGAATCACTGCAGTAGTTAATGAGACAAATGAATTGATCCCTACTAGGACTGTCACAGGCTAGAGAGTCTGTATGGACTATAGATAGCTGAATTAAGCTACCAAGAAGGATCATTTTCCATTACCCTTCATTGATCAGATGTTGGACAGATTGGCTGGTCAGGATTTCTATTGTTTTCTTGATGGATACTCTGGATACAACCAAATAGTACCAACTGATCAAGAAAAGACCACTTTCACATGTCCTAATAGCACCTTTGCCCTTAGAAGGATACCATTTGGATTGTGTAATGCACCAGCTACTTTTCAAAGGTGCATGATGGCAATATTCTCAGATCTGGTAGAATCTATGGTGAAAATCTTCATGAATGATTTTTTAGTATTTGGGAAAGATGTTGCAACATGTTTGAACAATTTGGGTAAGGTACTGACATGGTGTGAGGAAGCCAATTTGGTACTTAACTAGGAAAAATTTCACTTCATGGTGACTGAGGTCATTGTGCTTGGCCACTAGGTTTCTAAGAAAGGGCTTGAAGTAGACAGAGTTAAAATGGAGGTGATTGAGAAAATGGAACCCTCTAGCTTAGTGAAAGGAATTAGAAGTTTCTTGGGTCATGCTGGTTTTTATAGGAGATCCATAAAAGACTTCTCCAAAATTTTCAAGTCACTGTTCAGCTTGCTAGAAGTGAATAGACCATTTCATTTTGGGAAGGACTGTGAAGAAGCATTTAAAACTCTTTAGAGGACACTCATTTCAGCACCTATTATGGCAACCCCTAACTGGGAGCCACCTTTTGAATTGATGTGTGATGCCAGTGACTTTGTTGTAGGCGCAATGCTTGGACAGAAAAAGGAAAAGAGCATTCATCCTATTTATTATGCCAGTCGCACCATCAATGAAGGAAAAGAGAAATGCTTGGGTTTCTAGTTTGATTTAGTACCATGGATAGTCACACCTCATTTTATCTAGAGAATTCATTATTGAAAGGAAATCTAAGTTACACTACTATTTCTAGATAGGTGGAGGACACACAAGGAGAGTGTGCCTTAACATTAATTGACATGCTTTGTGACCCTAAACTTTGCTAACAATGGACTTTTCTATCGCCATGCAATTATAAGTTGAGTTTAACTAACGTTTGGCTCCCGCACTCGAGGTTACCTAATCTCTCACTAGGCACGCAGACTCAACCTCTTGGTCTATTACCCACACACCTAGCAAGACATTACGAACTACCCACCGATTATCACCCCTTAGAGGACCCATGTGATCCCATCCTCGCTCAAGCTCTAGGCAAACTAGCTTGTCATCATGGTTCACAACAGACCTACTAGAGATAATAACACAAGCGTCTCTAAAATAAACCTCCGCTCATCACATTGGTCTCTACAATCATGCAATCGAGATCTAACCTATGCGTCACTCTCTCGAGCTAAAACTTAAATCATGCAACAATTTAATCTTTGATCAGAAGATCAAAAAGCATTAAGCAAGCAAAAACATGAATAGTCACAAGGATATGAAAAAGTCTATAAATTAATAAAGCATAGGCATTACAATGCATCAAGGTGGAATTCCATCATTCAATTCACAAATAAAAAATAGAAATTTCTAAAGAAAATACACAATAAAACAAAGTATAGAGAAAGGGAAGAAAACTCCCAAAGATGCGTGCCAAACTCATTTCTGACGTAAGACCTGCAATCCCGAGCTTCAGATCGCTCGGGGGACTCCATGAAAAGCTTCAACACCCTCTGAAAGACTGTGCTCTGTCTTGTAGAATCACCTCTCCAAATGGCCTCCCTATTTTCGGAATGAAAAATGACCTTTTAAAACACATTTTGCCCGCAGTGAAGAGACACCATAAGATAGAGGCTCGACACTGGTCTTAAGCAGTCATTAGGCGTGCGGTGCAACTATCTCTTAAGACGACACAATAGTGCAACGTTGAGGCGCTATATGACAATGCCTCAACACTGGTTCGGGTTGAGCAATAATGGGCGCGCGGTCATGTGAGCGTGTGGTCACTAATGGCGTTGAGACCCCGTTGAGCAGCATCTCAACGCTTTTACTCCTTACGCCTTTGGTTGGCTAGGCGCGCGCGCATGCGCGAGGCAATAAGGGCGTCTAGATGCTCTTGCATTTTATGGGATGGGCACGCTTGTTCTTCGGCATTGAGACGTCGTTGACCAGCGTCTCAACGGTGTTGAACCCAATTTGATGCTCCCTCGGGTCAGCTTATGTTTTGGCCCTGATTCTTCGTTCCTTGACCAAATTTAGCTTATTTGGCTCTTTTTTCTACCCTAATGCCCTCAAATTCATATTTTTATCCAAAAATGCTCAGTACCTACAAATTAATCAAAATACTCGTGAAATTACCGAAATTAATGACCAAAATAAGCTATAACTAAGCTTAAGGATAGCACATTTTTGTGTGCTATCACATTTCCTTCTTTTGGGAACCAGTATATTTTGGTAGATGTGACTATGTATCCAAATGGGTAGAAGCTATAGCATGCTCCTGTTGGGTGTGTATGTCCTAAAACTTGAATGGCTTGTAAACACATTCTATTGTCAATAAAGTTGTTATTGAAGTTAT
>JAOANK020147312.1:0-17385 GCA_026257165.2 Telfairia occidentalis
CATGTGTTGAACTCTAAGCCAACCTTTACTCCTTCTTCACCCAAATTCACCAATCAAGGGATCCCACCATCCCGTTCCAAGGCCGGAGAATAGTCGGAAAGACACTAGTGGTGGTCCGGGAGCTGATTGGAGAAGCATTCCGCTGGAGATAGAGGAGAAATCGAGCTACATGAGGTAGGTACCCCATTTCTCTGTTTTTCTCTTTTAAAAGCATGATTCTCCTTATTTAATTTGAGCTAATTAGAGTGTGTTGATCCTTATTCCGCTGCACATGTATGATGATACAACCTTCACTATGTACTGATAATGGTTTCAAATTCTACAGAGAAGAATTCAATTCATATTGCAAACAACATGGAATTACGAGGCACAAAACAGTCAGATATACAACCTAACCAAACGAGGTAGCTAAGAGATTAAACTGAATGATAATGGAGAGGGTCATATGCCTTTAAGTCAATGCTAGACTAACAAAGAAATTTTGGGCAAAAGCCACAACATATGTTATTTACACTATTAATAGGTGTCCACATACAACTATTGAGTTCTTAACTCCAGAAAAGAAAAAAAAAGTGGACCAAAGAAGTGTCAACAGTACACAACCTAAACGTCTTCGGTTGTGTAAGATATGTACACATTAATCAAGGAAAATTAAAACCTCATGCCATTAAATGTATGTTTCTCGATTTTATAGATGGAGTTAATGACTTCAGGCTATGGTGTCCTATAGAAAAAGGTGCAAAAATTGTAGGGATGTTGTATTTCGTAAAGAAGAAATGTTTATGTCCTTAGAAAAATCCAGAAGTAATGACTTTGAAACACCAAAAATTACTCTTGAGGTGAAGCCTATAACAATCATTAGAAGTGTGACTATGGCTGAACTAAATAATTCCACAGATGAAAAAGGGGGAAATATAAAAGTGAGAGACCCAGGTCAAAGCTGACAAGAACAATTGGATCTCTAAAACTATTCTTTAGACAAAGATAGAAAATGCATAAGCATCCATCCTCCTACTAGGTATGGTCAAGCTGATTCTGATGGCAATGGCTCTAAGTGTAGATCATACCTACAAGAAAGTGAAGCTCAAGATTTTAAGGAAGCAGTAAATGGAAGAAATGCTATATAATGGATCCACACAATGAATGAAGAAATGGCTTCCCTAGAAGCAAATGAGACTTGAGTCGTTACTGATCTACCAAAGAGTCGCAGACCAATTACCTCAAAATGAATTTATAAATTGAAGAAGGGAATTTCAGGAGTGCAACCACCTAGATATAAAGCACTAAATGATTCACACAAAAGGAAGAGATTGATTATATTGAATTTTTCTCTTTTGTTGTTAAACATACTTCGATAAGGATGCTATTATCTCTCGGGAATGAGAGAAAACTAGAACTTGACCAACTGGACATAAAAACAACATTTCTTCATGGATATCTCACTGAAATTATGTATATGAAACAGCCGGATGGATATGTTAGAAAGGGGAAAGAACACCAGGTATGTTTCTTGAACAAATTAATATGGGCTAAAATAGTCTCCTAGGTGTTGGTATCCATGATTCGATGAGTTTATGACTAAAGTTGGATTCAAGAGAAGCACCTACGATAATTGTGCCTATGTGAAGACAACAACACAGAAAAGAGACAATTTCCTCTTGTTGTACGTAGACAATATGCTACTGGCAGATGAAAGAAAGGAAGATTTACATAAGGTAAAGGAGTGTCTCAAAATTGAGTTTGAAATGAAAGATTTGAGTGAGTCTAAACAAATCTTGGGCATGGAAATTCTTAGGAATAAAGAAGAAGGAAAATTGGATATCATCCAATCTTCCTAGTACAAGAGAATATTCATGAAATTCAAAATGAATGATGCAAAAGCTGTTACCACTCCTTTGGCTCAACATTTTAGATTATTGGCAGAAAATTCTCCAACAAAAAATGACACAGAACATATAAGGTATAGGAACAATATCCCTTACTATAATGTTGTAGGTAGCTTAATGTATCTCATGGTGTGCACTAGACTTGATCTAGCATATGCAACAAGTTTAATTAGCAGATATATGCCATATCCGTGGAAAAGACATTGGGAAGCTGCTAAACTAAGATATTTGAAAGGCAAATAAACTACCAGATTACAATAGCTAAGATCTCAGTCTAATCACACTGAACTTTATGGATTTGTGGATGTTGACTTTGCATGTGATTTAGACAAAAGAAAAGGTCCCTATCTTGTTATATTTCCTAATTGGGTCTAACATCATAGTTGGAAGGCTTCCTTACAATTAGTGGTAACCCTTTCTACCATAGAAGCAGAGTTCATTGCTCTTTCAAAAGTTATAAAGAAAGCCTTATGGCTGAAAGGTCTTATGAAAGACCTAGAAAAACAAAAAACAGATGTAAAAATATACTGTGACAACTAGAGCACCATAAATTTGTCCAAGAATCTTCAATTTCATAATAGGTTGAAGCACATAGATGTCAAATTCCATTTCATTTGAGAGCAGGTTGAAAAAGTATAGTTGTAATGTCGCGTTATTTTAATTTTAAATTAAAATATAGAATATATAAGGGTTTTGATATGTAATTTGGTGGAGAAAATAATTAGGATTTCTTGTTTTTGAAAAGGGAGATTTTCTTTATCTTTGTATTTTATGGAAAAATAAAATATTTGAAGATAATGACAAACTTGTAAATATCTCAAACAGATTAGAGTTAGAGTTCTGTGTTGTACCCTTATATAAAGATAAGTTTAAAATCCTAACCACCGATTTTATTTTCCAAAAGAAAATCTGTCTTCTTTCTCCCTCCCACACACCATCTCTCTCTCTCTCTCTCTCTCTCACACTCCTCACAGGCGGTAGCAGCGACAGGTGAAGGCAGGGATGACTAGGTGGCGCGATTTGTTTCTCTTTCTCTCTCTACCTCTCTCCCTCTCTTGCAAAACCCACTCATGGCGAGGCTCCCTTTTCTTTTTTGGGTAGACGGTGGCGATAACAGAAAAGAGAGAAAAAGAATCTGGCGATGATGCGTGGGTCTTCTTTAGTGCCCATTAGAGGTGTTCATAGCAGCGACGCGATCGTGAGAGACGTCAAACATAAGGCAGAAGCCCACCGACGATGTTTGAAGCAGAAGATGGCAGCGGAAGCTCACGGGTTGCAAGGCAGCAGCAGTGCATGAAGCTTACAGTCAATAAACTCCAGCAATGCTTAGGAAACATAGGGGGTGATCTAGATGCGTGACCTAGCTCAACGGATAGATCGGCAGTCAGGCTACGCGAAAATAGAAAGATGAATTTTTTAGGCGGTGGCATTGAGCAATGTGTTCCGGTGGAGATTTTTCCCTAGAAACCCTAATACAGTTATGTATTTGAATTGTTATTATGTAATTTAGGGTATTGACTAGACTAAGGTTTTAATTTGTGTTAGGTCTACTAAAGAGACTGTAGGATCGGACCACTAGGATTGCATTTGGAAATCGTGAGAATTAGGTAAGTGGCTTTACTCTTGGATAAGCCTTCAGGCTAGGTCAGATGAATTATTTGTTGCTTATGTGATGTAATTGGATTTATGTTTATGTTATATAATTGATCTTATTGAACATGCATGATGTGATGCTATATTGAGAATTGTATATAGGGATATTAGATGTCGTGGGCATTATATATGTGTTAATTATGGGTGCCATGGGCATCGCATGTGTGTCATGTTATTGTTTGGGATCTTTGCATATTAAAGCACATGTTGCATGTCATTTGACGATCTCCCATTATAGAGGGTCAAGTGTGGGTGGAAACTTGGCTACGCTGACTAGGTACCTTTAGTATTAGTAGTAGTTGGGTTTCCTAGAGAGCCCTTGCACTTACCTGAAGTGAGAGGCAGAAAGATGGGATCAAGGTTGTTGCCACCCAGAGTTGTTATACGGAAGGAGGATCCTATATGATATTTGATTATCTAATTTTATGTAAAGATAAAGAGTAGGTCCCACATATTCTGCATGAGTGTTTGTGTTTGCATGTTTGACCTCGGGGGTCGGGGTCACTTATTGGGTATTTTTGTACTTACTTTTTTTCTCTTTTTTTAGGTAATAGCAAGGGCGCCCAAGTTGGTGAGAGACAGTTGCATGGTGGTCATGGTCATGAGATTTCAATTTTTCACATGTTGTAGATGTCTCCCTACATTTTAAAGTTTCGTTTGAAACTAGACGTTTATGTATTTAGAACTATATTTTTATTCAAGTTACTCTTTTATAATAGATTTTTAATTTGGGATCCCAACTATATTTTAAATTTATTTTTGAAACTTATGTCTCAATACTTATATGAGTATTTGATTTCTTCTTTTGAAACTTTTACAAGTCTTTTACATAAAAAGCATGCATGCTAGTAACGATCTTAGGTAAACTAAGTCTTAGAAGTCGGATCGTTACAGTAATAGAGGTTGCCAAATTTCATTCCTCTAATAATGCTTTAGATATGCTAGCTAAACCTGTGACTCAAGCTAATTTCAAACATTTTATGGACTTGATTGGTCTTTATACACTTGAAAAAGAATAAAGGAAAGCAGTTTAGGGCAATCAATTGTTACTTCCAGTATGTCTTCAAGGTGGAGATTTGTAAAATTTACCGTGGGTGAATTCCATTTGAAAGTTTAACTAATTCTGTAATTGGGGTAAATAACCCTATATATAAAACCACCCTGGAAAGTAGCTACAATAAGAGTGTGTGCGGGTTTTACGTTGTATCCTGTAATTCTCCAAGAAGTAATAAGATTGCTCTATAGTGGAAGTAAGGCATACTTGGGCTAAACCACTCTAAATCCTGTGTGTAAACTATTCTTACTCCCCTTCCTCTATTCTTGTTCAACTCATAGTCGTGAATAGAGTCGCTCCTTCTTAAATCTATTCCAAAAGGTTCAATTTCCACATGTTGTTAACTTGAGAAGTTAGTATGTTCAAAATAATTCAAACAATTTGAATGTTTTAAAGAACATATATTTCAATAAATTATAGTAAATTTTGTCTTAATTATGAAAATATGTCGCGATGATCGCTCAATGAACTTCAAAAGATTTTCTCTATTATTATCATCGAGCAGGAGCAAAAAAATTGCACGAGCACTTCCTTGAATGAAAAAAAAAAGTGAGAATTATGTTTCTCTTCTCGAGTTTCAATCATAGAGCGATGAGAGGGAAGGAGAATTATTCACAACAATTGCGAGATAAATTTATGTAGTAATCTCTTTAAAAATTCTTTCCAGTGTTCTTTTTTATAGATTGTTTGACTTTCATGGAATTCCGAAAATTTTAGAAATTCCAATTTCCTAAATGTGACTTAAACTCTCTTACTTAAAGAATTAAATAATTTTAGTTCATAATTAATGAGGCAGTCAACCCACACATTTGATGTAGGATTCAAAGACTCTTCAATTGGATTTTTCAACATTCAAAAATTGTGTTGGGTTGGTTGTTGCTTGTTAGAAGTGTAAACATTGTCCCACATTGGCTAGAAAAGTGAGAGATCCATGGTATATAAGTGAGGACAATTATTTTCATTGATATAAGACCTTTTGGGATGTTCCAAAAGTAAAACCATGAGACTTATTCCTAAAGTGGACAATATCATACCATTGTAGAGATATTTGGGGTATTGTCTTTCTTAACATTGTTGCATATTTCACAAATGTCAATATTTATTAATATTTTTTAAAATTAGATTTTTAAGTTTAATTGAATTTTTTTTCATACCAAACTACCCTAGTATACAACAATCTTCTCCCTTCATATTTATTATGATAATTTCATTCTTTTTATTTTCTAGTAGACATATTTCATTTAAGGTAATTAGTTGAGTCATTTATTATATATCAAGTTTTTTAAAAAAATATTTTTCAATTTGTTATGGGGAAGAAACTAGCTCAAGTCCAATCTGATCTCGCTCACAAAGCCTCTTACAGCCCAATCGAAGATCACAATCCACTTCTCCCCTCCTGGGCCTCTTAAGGACCAAAAGGAAAAATGAAGCTGCACGGGTCTCTTAAGGCCCTAGGAAGACTCCTCCCAACCTAGAGTGGAGCCTTGGGAGGAGTTTTCACCTAGGATCTCCTCTATAAATAGTGGATCAACCTTCACAAGAAAGAAGGGAATCCATATGATGAGAAAATTCTCTCTTTAGCTCATCTTTTCTCTTTAGCTTGAGTAATGAACTAAGCTTCAGAGTGTACAAGGCTAAGCACCACATTGGTGCAACGGTCTTGCCAGAAGAGTAGGTTTCGATGGAGGGTAGAGCTTCTCTAGCTCTACACTCCCATTAATTCACCTCCGACGGTCGAGCTGAAGGACCTCAACGCCACCCAGATTTCTTGTATCAACATTTGGCGCCATTTGTGGGGATGAGTAAGGTATAGCTATTGCTCTACTCGATTCCCAAAATACAATGTCGACCACAAGGTCCAATTTTGCTAAGACTGCCTCGATCGAAAGATGCATAACTAATGTGGTAAGTATTGACATCCAAGCCCCAGCCTTAGCACTCGACCTTCCATGGCTTCTCCCTAAGCTATCCAATCTAACTTAATCCTGATTTTGGGCCACCCCGACCCAGTGTAGATTCGAGCAAAAGGTGAAAGCTCTGTGTAGAGTCAGGTCGAAGGATTGTAGGACCAAATTCAATTGTCATCGACATGATGACTCAGTAGTAGGCTCAACTGACGCCTCGAGTCCTCTCGTTTGGGTAAACCTTTTGGTCACTCACAACTTGCAGAAGGGTTCGAAACCCATGCCCCCCCTCCCCCTCCAAGAAGAGTAGACAAGAGCCCGAGCCAACCCCAAGAGTTGACCAAGCACCTTTACCGCGACCTAAGCTCCCACCAAGGGGTGATTGAGGAAGGATGGTCTCCCCTGTAGGCCGAGGACTTGATGAGTTTCCTAAACTCCAGGACCTCAACCTTCAGACAAAGCTTACCAGGAAAGACAAAGGCGGAAAGATTGAATTAAGTTGGTAAATCACATTTACCTTTGTATGAAATGAGGGCTATCATTAAAGAAAGATTTTGTTTTCTTTGTTGGATGGACTCAGGGCTGAATCTTTCATCCTACATCCAAAAAACTTGAAAATACAAGATCAAATTAAGTAAATGTATCATAAATAAAAAAAGAAAGAATGTTTTATATCTTGGATACCTAAATAAAGAACAAAAATAATTAAATTTGTCATATTTATACAGGTGGATAACCCACAATAACCTTTAATATGCCTAAGAATTCTCATAAGAGCAAGATGATGTTTTCTTCTTTTGAATCTACTTGTGGCTAAATATGTTCTCCTACGTTCACAACACATGGAAACACGAGATCAAAAAAAGTAAATGTGTCCTAAATAAAAAAAATAGTTGACCTCTTGGAGACACATACTTTCAATAAAAACAATCAATTTCGCAAGATTTAAATAAGTGAATAAATCATATTTACCTTTAATATGGTTAGGAACAATCATTTGAGTAAGATGTTGTTTTCTTCTTTTGGATCCACTTGTTGCTTAATCTTTCTTCCTAAATCCAAATCCAAAAATGTTAAAATACACGATCAAGCTAAGTAAATATATCTTAAATAAAAATTAGAAAAAAATGTTTGATCTTTTGAATACACAAATACTCAACAACAAAAATAATCAAGTTCATAAGATTGAAATAAGTGGATAAATCATATTTAGCTTTAGTATTTCTGGGAATTCTCATAAGGAAAGATGTTTTCTTCCTTTGGATCCATTCGTGGCTTAATCCTTCCTCCTACATCCAACAAAAAACTTAAAAACGCAAGATCAAGTTAAGTAAATGTGTCAAAATAAAAAAGAAAGAATGGTTGGCCTCTTGGAAACTTAAACCAACAACAAAAATAACCAAGTTCGATAGACTTATATACATGGATAAATCACATTAACTTTCAATACGCTTAGAAGTTCTCATTAGAGCAAGATGATGTTTTCTTCCTTTTAATTCATTCGTGGTTTAATGTTTCAACCTACATCCAAAAATAATAGAAATACAAGATCAAACTAAGTAAATGTGTTATAAAAAAAAGAAAGAAAAATGGTTGAGCTCTTGGATATACATAGTAACAACAAAAATGATCAAGTTCAAAAGAATGAAATAAGTGGATAAATCATAGTCATCTTTTGTATGCTTGGGACATATCATTTGAGTAAGATGTTATTTTCATCATTTGGATCCACTCATGGTCGAATCTTTTCTGTTAAATCCAAAAAAACTTTAAAACACAAGATACAGTTAATTAAATGTGTAATAAATAAAAAAGAAAAGAATGTTTGACCTCTTAGATATACAAACCTACAACAAAAACAATCAAGGTTTGTAAGATTGAAATAAGAAGATGAATTACATTTACCTTTAATATGCCTTGGAGTTTTAAGAAGTGCAAGATATTATTTTCTTCTTTTGGATTCACTCATTGCTCAATCCTTTATCCTTCATCCAAAAAACATGAAAACACAAGATCAAGTAATGTAAATGTATCATAAATTAAAAAGATAGAAGTTTTAAGCTCTTGGATAGATAAACCAACAACAAAAATAATTAAGGGCTCGTTTGGTAACCATTGTGTTTTCTGTTTTCCATTTTTGGTTTTTAAAAAACAGGCTTGTTTGGTAACCAATTCAATTTTCTATTTTCTGTTTCTCAAAAACGTTTTTGAAGTGGTAAAGAAATTCCAAAAATCAAAAAAGTTGTTTTCAAAAACACTCATTTTTCTTCTAAAACTTACTTTTTTTTTTGACATATCTTTCCAACAAATTTTTTTCCAAAAAAATTCTATTCACCCCAAATTTCTTTCTAAAAACTTTTCTCTCACTAAAATTTTATATAACCTTTCTTTATTTTTCTCTCTCTAAAGCTCTCATCTTAGTATAAATTTCATTTATCTTTCTCTTTTAACATATTCTAATTTTTTCCCTTTTTACAAATTGAATATTTTTTTTTCAAATTTTCTCTTTCTAAATTTGTCTCTCTCTAACATATCTATTTTTAAAATTAATTCCTCACTCTTTTTCTCTCACACATTTATTTTTATTATTTAACAAATATATCTCTCTAACATTTTTCAATCCAAAATTTTTCTCTCTAAGTTTTCTCTCATTATAAATATTCTTTATCTCTCTAATTTATCTTTTTTTTTTCTATCATATCTTTTGCTCTCAACTTTATTGTTCCTCTACAATTTTTTCTTTCTCTTTATTTTTTTGTCTACAATTTTTAACCTTTTTCTCAGTTTCTAACTACTTTTTAAAATAATTGTAACTAAAATTCTTATTCTTAGTTTTTTCTTTCTAAATTTTTTTTTTATCTCTCAAAATTGTCTCTCACTAACTTTTCTCTCTATTTTTTTTATGTCTTTAAACGTTTATTATCCAAGTCTCCACATATTTTTCTCTCTCTAACATATTTCTCTAACTTTTTAAAAATAGAAAACCAAAAACAGTTATCAAACAAGTTTGGTTTTCTATTTTTTAGAAACAGGAAACAAAAAACAAGTTATGAAACACATATGGTTTTTGTTTTTTAAAAACAAAAAACCAAAAATAAAAAACAAAAAACAAAAAAACCAAAAACTAAAGACAGAAAGGGTTATCAAACGGGTCCTAAGTTAGCAAGATTGAAATAAATGGATTAATTAGATTTACCTTTAGTTGGGTTGTGAGCTCTCATAAGGGCAAGATGTTATTTTCTCCCTTTGAATCCACTCGCGGCTGTATTGTTCTGACTACATCCAAAAAACTTGGAATTAGATTAAATGAAGTAAATGTATCTTAAATAAAAAAGATAGAGTGCTTGACCTCTTGAATACAAGAACCAACAATAAAAATAACCAAGTTTGCAAGATTTGAATAAGTGAATAAATACCTTTTTCCTTTAGTTTAGTTGCGAGTTTTCATATTGGCAAGATGTTGCTTTCTTCTGTTGGATTCACTCGTGGCTGAATTCTTCTTTCCATCACTAAAAAACTTTGGAAATACAAAATTGAGAGAAGTAAACATGTCATAAATCCGAAGAAATAATTTTTTACATCTTGGAAGCACAAACCTACAAAAAAAAAACAATCAAGTTAACAAAATTGAAAAAGGTAAATAAATCACTTTTACTTTTACTTGGGCTCTGAGCACTTACAAGGGCAAGATGTGTTTTTCCAGCAGATCCACTTGTGACTCAATCCTTCCTCCTTACATCCAAGAAACTTTAAAACACAAGATCTAGTGAAGTAAATATTTCATAAATACAAAAGACAAAATGTTTGATCTTTTGGATACATAAATTCACAACAAAAATAATCCAATTAGCAAGATTGAAATAAATGGATAAATATCTTTTACCTTTCATTGGGTTGGGAGCTCTCATAAAGACAAGATGTGTTTTCCTTACGTTGGATTGACTCATGACTATATTCTTTCTCCTACATCCAAACAAATCAAGAAACACGAGATGAAGTGAAGTAAATGTGTCTTAGATAAAAAAAAAAAAAGAAATAATGATCGAGCTCTTGGATACACAAACCGCAACAAAATTAATCACGTTAGCAAGATTGAAATAAGTGGACAAATCACTTTTACCTTTAGTTAGGCTGTGAGATCTCATAAGCGCACGACATTGTTTTCTTCCTTTTGATCCACTCGTGGCTGAATTCTTTCTCCTACAACTAAAAAAAAAAGACTTGGAAACACAAGATCAAGTAAAGTACATATTTATGGTTTTGTTATACAATGAAGTCAGTGAACAAACCTTGAGCTGCATAATACTTATTGACACATACAAATAAAATAATACATAGGACTATGCTCAACTTAGAATCAGACTACAGTATATGAGGATTTCTTTATACCAAGAAAACTCGAGTCCATATGTGACTTTACATTATTCACCATAAGAGATGATATAAGAATCATGAAAAATAGAGAATCTATCTATTCATATGAGTTAAGAACATTGCAATCAATAACATAGCTTCAATTTTTAGTTCTATGGAATAATAGTAGATGGCTGAAAATTGAAAAAGAAAAATAAATCTTAGATGCGAAATAGGTTTATCTTTAGTCAGTACAGTAATGGTGAAGGAGTAGTAATTGAAAACAACAGTAGGTGGAGATCCTTCAAGGTGAGTCTTCACGTAGAATAGTAGCTTGCATTAGAGATAGAACTGTGGCTCTGGTGGGTTTGAAAGCAAAGATGTTTTTTTTCTCTTGGAGAAGAAAGGCTGGCGGCACCCTTGTTTTGGGTTCAACTAATAGTGAGTGGTAGAGGAAGATGTTGTATGGTAATATGAGAAGCTTTTATTAGGAAAAAATCTACTTATTATTCTATACGAAAAGGAGAGAAGTAGCATAATTTTTTCATGGAAAAGTTGGCTTCATTCATGCAATGCATTGGTTATCTTCCTTCAAGCCTGGTACACAAACCTCCAAGATTACGAAGTTAATGTCATTTGCAAAGGCAGTTCAAAAAAGGGACGATGATTTAGAAGATGACATTTTACTCTTCAAAAAAAAGGTGGATTCTGCTTTTGATATTGCAAAGACCATTTTGATTGTTAAAGAGGGCTTTAGACTCTTGGCCCATATTACCGCAAGGAATTCAAAGAGTTTTTGGAGAGTGTTTTTTTTAGAATAGAGTCGTTTTGCAAAACATGGAAATCCTCTGTTACAAATACCGTAGTCTATGTTCTTGTAACGACCAGACTTCTAAGACTTAAACTCACTAGAAACGCTACTGACATGCATGCTTTAAATCTAATTTCAAGACACAAGAACTCAAAATAGACTTAATTTTCATAAAACGAGTGTAAGAAAAGAGTTTGAAAAAATCAAGTTTATCTGGGATCCCAATGAAAACATGAAAGAGCATAAGGAAACATGAATAGTGTAAGAGACAACAGAAAAGTTCCAAAAAACAGTTATGATAAAAGAACAAATAAAAACATGATTATGGAAGTAGTGACGATGGCCAATGTGACAACCGGCTCTCGTCATCCACCTTACACGCCCTAATTATTACATGAAAAATATTTAAAGAAAAGAATGAGTATTAACAATACTTAGTAAGTGCTTATCTGTCGAAAAAAAAAAAAGAAGACTCAGTAAGTGATCCAACCAATGGGACCTATCCTCAGTATTAAGAATACTCAGTATGAATGCAAACACATACATTCATACACTCTTCATGTGGGACCTATCCTTTTTACTTTAAACATACTTTCATAATATTTTACTAAGGATCCTCTTTCTTTCAATTCAATCACTTTTCATTTATAGGTGACAACTACCTTGATACCATCCTTTAACCTCTAAAGTTAAGGTACATGTGTGGGCTCTCTAGGGGACCTTACAACAATCTAATGGTAAATGGTACTAGTTAGCATAGCCAGATCCCACCAGACACTGACCCTCATTTTTATGAGAGATGGTTGTCACCGACATATGCAACATGCAACATCCGCTCTATACATGCATAGGTCCCCAAAATATAAACATCATACATATGATGCCCATGGCCTCCAAAATATATAGGATACATACTATGCCTATGACATCCAACATATATACACCATAGATATCATTCATAAGATGCTCATTACAATACCATAATACATGCTTAAACAAATAATTACACAACATACAACAAGCATCAAACAATTATCCGACCTAGCCTAAAAACTTATTCGAGAGCGGAGCCACTTACCTTATTTACAAAAGTCCAAAGGAACTTCTAATGGTCCGATCTATGATTCCTTATCAAATACTAGCATAAATCCAATTACCCGAATTAATGATCACCTAAACACTCATTCTAATTATCTAATTAAATAACTAGGGTTAGGATTCGAGGAGAAATACTAACAGAAGCTTACTACTCGAACACTGCCACTGCTACCGTCCACGCATTGTCGCATGCGCCACTACAAATTCTTGTTTAGCTCTTTCTCATGCCACTGCCGATCTATGCCATCTCTACCTGCAAGTTTCCACCATACGCCACTGTGCATGTGGACCACTCGCCGCTGCCTATCGTAGAACACCAAGTTTCCATGCTTACCTAGAGCAGACTACGTCGAAAGATGCTCCTGCCTCGCTTCAGCAGTCGTACGCCGCCATGCCGCCACCTTCAACTGCCCTTTTCCGTTGCTCACATGCTGAAGTCTCACGTGTTGCTGCCGCTCACAAAACTCTAGTTCTTTTTCTCTTCGTTTTCCAATTCTAAACACTCTTCTATAATTTTAAATAACCTCATACTTTATTTTCCACATTTTAATTCTCCTTTCACAAACTCAAAGAAAAATTAAATATACTCATGCACATGACAATAATTAACAAACAATCAATCAAATAATTAATCCATATATTCACTTAATAATTAATAAAAAAATAAGGTATTGCGTGACTGCAAGTGTACAACATCAGTTTTAATATAGTGAATATCAGTATCGAGTGTCGTCATCGGGATTGGGCTTCTAATTTGATTAAATATCGTAGTTACTAACACCTTATTTTATCTAGGGAATCAAACATGATAGAGATTAATCTAATCTACTCCTACTCCTAATTAAATGGAGACAACATCTGTAGAGCGTGCCTTAGAATCATGGTTTTATGCTTTGGACAATACACTTGATTAATCAAACATACTATTCTATCATGCAATAATCATAAGTTGGGAAAAATCTAATGTTTTAGCCTTCTCTCACAAGCTCAACTAAATCTCTCACTAATTTGCAAGATCACCCTTCGAGAATAGTTGCCCGCATATAATAAAATGGAGGATCACCCTTTCGAGAATAATTGCCCATAAATTACCCTGCCATTAACGACCTCTTCTATTAATTACCACCCATATAAGTCTTATTGTTATCCCTTTCTCTTTCGAACAAAGGGGTAACCCGCTTGTCATCACGGCTCGCCAATAATTCTTCTAAAGGTAAAAATTTTATCCTTCTAGAAATAAACTCCCACTCACGCATGATGATTTATCTAGTCATGCATTTGATGAACAAATCTAAGTTTTAGTCTCGCAAGCTAAAAACTTCAATCTACAAATCAGTTCAATCTTTGATCAGAAGAATGAAAGCCTTGAGCTTTCAAATGCACGAATGAATTCCTACAAAATAAAAAATTCTATTAAATTAAATCAAGCATACAACCGTCCAAAACATTACATCAAAAGTTCTAAAGTGGAGTCTTGCTACTCAAAATCACCATACAAAAAAGAGTCTCGTCAAAAGTCTACAAATAACTACTAAATTAAAAAGGGAAAAAGAAAACTTCAAAAGACGCATGCCTCACTCATTCCCGTTGTGAAGCTTGCAATCTCGAGCCTTGGATCCCTCCAAAAGCTTCATGGGAAGCTCCTCCTTCTCACAAAAATCGAGTAGCACCCTAGCTTCTTTCTCTCCAAAATGGCCTCCCCTTTTTCGAATGAAGAAAATATGGTTTTATAGTCAAACCCTCGATAGCGTCAAGACGCTAGGTACAACGTTGAGACGTTGTACCATAAATTTACAAAAATGCCATTCAAAAAGAGGCGGGCATACAATTCTCCGTCAAAAAGTACATAGCGTCGAGATGCTACTTCGAAAATTCTTTACTGCTTGCCTTTTCTTTCGTAGTGTCGAGACACTAGGTGTAGCGTCTCGATGCACCTGGCACCCCAACTTCATTTGGCTCTATTTTCGTAGCATTGAGACGCTGGGAAAAAATACTGCAGCACATCTTCATGTGTTTCTTATGCTCCAAAGTGCTCTATTTTAGCTCCAATTATCCTGGTTCTTCGTCCGAGTCATCAATTTCGTCTCATTTTCTTGGTTTCTATAAAATATGCAAATAAATTCATGAAAGCATAGGAATTAATCCACAAAACTAATTAAAATAATGCCTAAAGATAACACATTTTGTGTGCTATCAAACCCCCCCAAACTTAATCTTTTGCTAATCCTAAGAAAAATTAAAACACAATAATAAAAATAAAGGAACTCCTAAATGCATGCAATTAACTCAAATTTCAATGCTCTAAAAGATGTTTAGGTGCAATCATAGAAACATTCAAGCACATTCTATAACCGAGAGATTTCAAGGCCAATTATCTTCATCACTTGTATGTGTGTGTGCACAAGCCGATGATTAATTTTTCATAATTATCTCTAATTAAAATATCAATTTATATTGTGTAGATAATTATGCAAAAAGAAATTCAGGGATTTGCAGGATTTGAGGCAGCACTTATTATGCGAAGAGAGAGCAAATATTTTGACAGAGCAATAAAATCAAAAGAGATCCGTTGGAATATTTTATTCCAAGAAATTAAATTGATTTTGCATGAGGATTAGTTAAGAGATTTTAAAATAATCTCATATAAATTACTAATTTACTCTGATGAATTGTTCCTATTTATATTCGTTAACTTCATCATCTTCTTCATCTTTTACCCTAATTACTTTCTTCTTGCTTCCACAAGGTAACCCTTGACAAAGCAACTACCATGCTTCCTAAGAGAAGAACAAGGAAACTACGCAACTTCGATGTAGACCTCTTGCTCAATGCTCTTGCCTCTCCTCAATCAGAAGAAACTATCACTTCACCACCTCCACCAGAGAAAGATAAAAAAAGAAGGGTAAGAAACAACCTCCATCTCCAGTCAAAGTTCAACTCATTATCAAAGAAGTCTAGGGTGCAGTCTAAGCTACTATTCAAGAAGGCGAACCTTCTACACCAATCCTTGAATCGGAGGCCCACTCAGAGATAGAACTAGAGGAGCCACGAGAAAAGGAGCAACTTGTCATGCTGTCTGCTGTAGAAGAAGTCCAAGAGAGAGAACCTGTTGTGAACCAAGAAGCAGCTACAGAGGAGACGCAAGTAAAAGAAGCTGTTGAAGAAGAGATGCACGCTAGTTTTTCACCTAGTTCATCAAAACGAAAGAAAAAGAGTAAGAAAAAGAAAGAGGTCGCGAATGAGGGAGCCTCAGAAACTCTCGAAGATTTTGTTCCAATACCACTCAGTCCAAAGAAGGCACAACAAAAAGAGAAGCAGCCCATGCAGAAGCCAATGCTGGATCACCGTCTGCCTGTCCGTGATTGATTGGTCAATGATGCTGCCCGCTGACGATATGAAGACATCAAGAAAAATGGCTTATTAGCCAAAAGAGGATTTTTAGAATCGTACAATGAACTCCCTCTTTCATTTTTATTGTCATTACTAATCATTCATCAGAATATTTGTGTAGGAAACTTGAACCAGCTATTGTTGGGAATATTCATGAATTTTACCACTAGTAAAAATATGGATTTTAATGTCGGGCATTGCCCGACATTTAAGCTTTTTGATGTTGGACGGGCGTCCAATATCAATATGAGCTAGTGTCATTGTAAGATATAATATCGGATGCTTTTAATGTCGGGCAATGTCCGACATAATAGGAGGATAACCATGTTGGCCGCCTGCAATGATGGGCAATGCCCGACATTTAATGTGTCCGTCATTAAAAGTCTCCAACATAAAAGCATATGTTCACCATTATAAGTGTTTAATGGCGGGTAATGCTCGTCATTTGTTCTCTAATAATTGGAAAAAAAAAATTGTTTGGTGCAGGCATAGTCAACCTACAATATTGCAAGACGTATCATTCAAAATTGTAACAAAGAAAAAAAAACTAGAGAGCAAGTCTTCAAAATTAAAATTCCCACAAAATAATTTGATAAAAAACCTCAATTCAACCATCATTATTCTCGAACATAGGAACAAATCAGCTAACACATTCAGAAAGATCTCTCAAAATGATCTCAGTCCAACCATATAAGAATACTCACAACTAACCACAAGTCATAAAAATAAAAAACTTAACCGATGAAGATGAAAGGCTATTGATTTTACCACTTTATCAGTCTAAGTATTCATTAATCTTAAAATTGTCTCACTAAAAACTGAACAAACATTGGCTTTTTGAACCAAACGACCTTTGTTCTCATCCTTCATGCCGACTGTAGAAGTGAAAACCTTTGTTTCATAACAAAATTATACGTTATGAGTTATCACCATTAGACCATAGATTACGTGAATAAACAGAAATTAGCATTGATAAAAAAAAAGAATTATAAAACAGTATAGTCACAATACTTCACCGAGAACAGTGGTACAACTTATAAAATAAATCTCACTAACCCAATAATAAATCTAGCGTAGCATGACAATATCCACTTAAGCAGAATAATCACATTCGGTAAAATTGCATGGAATACTAACAAATGCAAATCAATAATAAATCCATAGTTCAACAATCTAATTTTTATGGTTTATGCTACAATTCTTTATGAAAAATTATAGCACTATGGCTTGGATGTG
>JAOANK020147405.1:0-17382 GCA_026257165.2 Telfairia occidentalis
TTTTTATTTTTTATTCAGTATCATTATTTTCTTTTTATTTTTTCTCCTTATCTCTCCACCACGTCTCCCCTAGTCTTCCTCCCTCCCCTCCTTCTTCCCAACTACTCCACTTTTTCCTCTTCCTTCTCCGGCTCTTTCTCCTCTAAAATTAGCAACTTATCTAGTATAAATACTAGGTGAGTTGAACCTTCAAGGGATGAAATAAAAAAAGAGTGGGAAACATCAAAGAGTAAAAAGAGAGTGAGAAATAGTTTTTTTTTTTTCCTTTTTTCTCATTCTGACGATACTCCGGCAATCCTCCGACGACCTTCCGGCGAACCGCCGACGAACTTCTAGCGATCGTCTGGCGAACCTCCAACGACCTTCCGGTGGCCTTTCGACGAACTTCCGACAAATCCGACAACTACACCCCGACATTCCGATGATTTTTCCAAGATTCCGACAACTCCGACCACCCATACCCAACTTCTGGAAAAGGTAGTAGGTTTTACTTTTTTTTAAATGATAAAATGTTTGATTATTAAGATTAACTATTTTTAGAGGTGGGTCCCACCCATTTTTGTAAATAAATATTTTTTTTCTTTTAAATCGGACCCATCATCACTTTTCTTTTTTTATTACTTTTTTGTTTAAGTTAATTTTTTTAATTGATAATTATCCTTTTATTTAAGGAATAACGTGCTAAATGACCATTTAAAATAATCTATTTGAAAAATGGCCAAATAACCTCTTGTTTGGAAAAATGGCTAGCTTAAAAATAGGAGCTTTTTGTTAAATTTTTTTGGTACTAAATTATCCTTGTGAAGATTTTATCTTATGATTTTATAGGAGAATTTCGTTAAATAAAAAATACCTATAATTTAGAAAATGCAAAAAGATTTGCTAAAGAAAAATTCAAAAGAAAATTTAAACAAATTCAAATTGGTACTAACAAAAAAAGATTGATACTAACAAAAAAAATATCTTTAAAAATATATAATAAAGATTAATAAAAAATATATAATTAGAATCTTGAGAGTATTTAACATTATATATAGGGAGGAGAGTATTAAAAACAAATAAAAAAATTTATTGATCTTTTGACCAAACCATATTCAAGTAGAACAAATATAATACATTTGACATTATATACAATGCAGCGTTAAAAATGAATAAAAACATTTCAATCAAATACCTATGGGAGAGAGCTTTTTACAATTTTTTTTCTCCAAGAGATCCTTCTTTTTGCCTCCAAACTGTGAATTTTTTTCCCTCAAGATCAAAGTTGTGAAAAAATCTTGCCTCCAAACCGTGAATTCACCTTTTTCCCTCAGAATGAAAGTTCCAGAAGAATCTCACGAGTGCACTTCTACACATGTCTGAAGAGTTCCATTGCCACACTCCACAAAGGGAAAACATAGCCTTTCTCTTCAAGTCGTTATCCCTCTTCTGCCTTACGAAAACTTTTTGTATTCGGTACTCTAATTCAATTTGGAAGTTTTGAATTAGAACACATAAAATATATAGGGTTTTCAAGAAGGATGAAATCTATTTAAAATTAGGATATAGGACTCACTTTTGAATTTCAAATAACAATGCTTATTTTTTTAAAAAAATTAAAATAATAATGCTTATTTTTTAAAAACTAAAATAATTGATTAATATCTTATTTTTTTGGAATCTCAAATAAATATTTTGAAATTTAAAACTAAACTAAATAATTAATTTAAAATTGAGTTTAAAAAGATAATTCATACATAATTACATAATAAAATAATATTTGAATCGTCATCCCAATAGAACCTCATACCATATATAGGTTTGTTGTAATTTTTAAATATTGAATATATATATATTTATATATAATATATTAAATGTATTTACAAGAAATTACACAGTAAATGTTAAAACAAAATAGAGGATACTTGGATTCTATGAGACTATGCAATTAAGCAACAAATGATTGAATAAGAGTCAATTTGAATGATGTCTATTAACTTATAATCCTTCTTTTGGGGTTGATTAACAACTAGACTAAGAACTTCCTAATACATACCTTGTATTTGTATTGTCATTCATTCCAATGTTGTCACTAATATTTACGACAAGATAACAATCACTACACATACATTAGAAATGAAGCTAAAATCTAAAGAACAAATATAGCTACTAGAAATTAAATCTTCTAAATGTATTAAATAAAATTGAATGAAAATCAAATTTAATGAATATAGAACAAAATTCGATATAGGAGAGAGATTAACAAAAAAAAAACAATTGAATTTAAGAAATAAAATTGATTAACTAGAAACAATAAAATTAATACAAGAAAACAATTAAAAAAAAATTTAAAATAGAAAAGAAAGGAATAAGAAAAAAAAAAACTCAATCTTAATAAATACAATTGCGAGACATGAAAATGGAAGAAGAAAAGGGAAAAAAAAGAAGATTTGATAGAAAAAACACAAAACAAGGAAAATGTGCTCACAAACACAATAATGATGAAGATCACGAGTTACATGTTGTAATATCTAATGGATATACTGTAATTATGAAAGTAAGAATGTATTATATTTTCTAATTCAATAATAATGTTAAAACAAATTTGGAGAAAAAGATTGTAACAAAAAAAAAGGAAATCAAAATAAAAAATTCTTTAAGTCAATATTAACCTTTAAAATCTATTTTGGAAATGAGAGATATTGTAACAAAAAAAAACTATGTGAAAATGGGGAAACAAAATCAATTCAAACCTACGAACTTAGTGGAAAGAGAATGTAACAATAATAAAATCAAAGTTAGTTAGAAGAGAATCTTGGAGAGATAATTGAAGGAAAATTATTATTGATTTTAAAATTAGATAACATAATAAAGAAGGGTAAAAATGTCAAAAGTAAATTATTATATATTCAGAAAAAATGAGATGGACATTTTTCAATATCAAAAGTTATTTGGCCATCTTTCAAAATCGAGAATAAAAAAAGGGACACCTACTCCAATTTCTCAAAATAAATGGTGAGATTGAGTTGGATAAAAATTGGAAAAGAATTGTCAGTATGAAAGATGCGGATGGGTCTAAAATGGACTGTTTGGAAAATAGGAGGATTACTGGTGCATCAACAAAGTGGAAGAGAATGACCCGAAGCATTAGAAAAACAATGAAGATAGTACCTAGGAGAATTGTGGCGTCTGAGGGGTCAAGAAGCATAGCTAGAACAAAACATCAACTAGACAACGCTGATGATCTGACTAAGGTCAAAAGAAGTTGCACCAATAACTCACAGATGGACACAACGACTCCGCCACCAACTATGAAAATGTTATGTTGGAATGTTCGGGGAATGAAGAATTCTCGAGCATTCTGTGAACAATGCCATATAGTGCGTAATTATAAATCCCATCTAGTATTTCTAATGGAGACAAAATATCAAACTATTATTAGTACTAAGATAAAGAAACTATTATTTTATGATTATTGTTTTAGTGTTCCTAGCAAAGGGCAGAGTGAAGGGTTAATGTTATTATTGTTGGGAAAAACCTCCAACTTCTACCACATGAATTAGCAGAAGATAATAGAAAAATTGAAAAAGAAACATTGAACACAAAAAATTTCATGGAAAACTCCAAAACCAAAGAAAAATCACGACCTACTAGAAAGAATCTCCACTATGCAAAAATTGTTACAATCACATGAAATTTCTCTCCTCGTCCCTAATTACAATATCACTCTCTCAAAGCTGTTTATTACCTCACAGTCTTCTCCCTACTCTCAAACAAGGGAGTACAAGAAAGAAATCTAGCTACTCCTAGTACACAAAACTTAAAGTGTTTCTAACTAGGATGAATAAAACTAAAGCGTATGAGCTCTTTATATGGTGCTTGGAATCCATCACTTCTTTGAACCTTTCAGATGTGGGACTTCGACTCTTCTAATATTTTTGCCAAAATCTTAACAAATTCCACCTTGGAAGGATATTTGAAGAACTCACAGTTTCTGCTACACTCATTATCTTCACGACAATCATAATTCTCAGCTTAGAGAACTATAACCTACTCCACCATAAAAAGTAAACCACTTGGAACATCGTTTCCAAGATTTTTCTTTTTGGTCACATGTCGATAATCCTTGCTGAAATTTGTGGTGCAACTTCTGCCTACTTGGCTCACCCAGAAGTTCTTCAGCCATTAACATAACTTCCACCACACACACCTTGTATAACCACTACGGCAATGCCTGTGCGTAATCTTGTGGAACTGCTAACATTACATTCATTATCATGGTAAAGCGAAAATAGCATGAGGATGATTTCAGTCTTTCTTTGGAGAAAGTCACCATCTTTTTTTTATGAGAGAGACACTGTCGACATCTGATGCAGAGCCCTTTGACGAACATGCTCTGTTAGGACAATCTTTTTTTATATGCCCAGACTGGCCACACTCCCAACAACCTTTCTTTTGTATACAGTCTTTATCGTTCTTCCAATTTATTGCTACCAATGCTACATCCTCCTGTGAAGTACGCCCTTCACTCTTGAGTCTTGTTTCCTCTAACAAGAGTTTACTAATAACCTCAACAAAATCTAAAGTCTAATTCTCGTACATCAAGATTGGCTTTATGTATTCATAAGAAGATGAAAGTGACAAGATGAGCTTGAGTGCCTTATCCTCCTCATCTATCTTCACTTTGATCACCTCCAACTTAGAAATGATGCTATTAAGAACACTTAGATGGTCTGAGATTTTCGTACCTTCCTCTACACGCAGCATGTGAAACTACTCCTTTAGGTACAACCGATTTGAGATGTTCTTGCCTGATACAACGCTTCTAGCCTTTTCCAAAGCTCATTGGCTTTTAAAATTCCATACACATTTGCAAGAACATTCTTGGGCAAATTTAGTCGTATTGTACTTGCAACCTTCAAATCCATTTCCTCCTAATCTTCATCATTCATGTTGGACTCCTTAGAACCTCTGTTAGAATCACTGTTGGACTTTAGAATATCATCATCATCGCTTAACTTTTTCAGAAGTACCACCGCTTAGTCTAGCCTTCAAAGCCTTGTGTAATTCTGATTGTATCAACATATCATTGGCTTGCCCTTGCCACAAGACAAAGTTGATCTTTCCATAAAATTTCTCCACGTAAAACTTCACTAGACTCATAAAGTTTGAAATACCTACTTCTACTCTTAGCAAATCTGCAAATAATGAACACCTCACACTATTCACATTACTCTAGCCCGTTTCAAGAACTCCTTTCTAATGTGGAAGTTCAGACAATGTTGTAACCACAGACCATACTCAGACATTGAAGAAACTACAAACCTAGATGCTCTGATACCACTTGTTGGGAAAATCTCCCCACTTTTACTGCAGAAATAAGCAGAAAATAACATAGAAATTTAAAAGGAAACACTAAACATGAGAATTTATGTGGAAAACTCCAAACCAGAGAAAAACTACGACCCACCAGAAAGAATCTCCACTATGCAAAAATTATTACAATCACAAAGAATTTATCTCTCCGACCCCAATCACAAGAACACTTTTTCAAAGCTCTCTACCTCACACTTTTCCCCTCACTCTCAAACAAGAGAATACAAAAAAAGAATTTAACTAGAGCTAGTACACAAGGGTTAAAGTGTTTCTAACTGAGATGAATAAAACTAAAGCCCATGAGCCCCTTATATAGTGCTTGGAACCATCACTTCTTTGAACCTTTCAGATGTGGGACTTCAACTCTTCTAATATTTTTCCAAAATCTCAACAATTTGGTCTAAACATATTGATGCTAACATTACATCTTTTCCACAGGAAATATTGACACAAATATTAAAGACCCGATGGGCACTTGGTGCCTCGCTGAGTCTATAGAAATCCAAATCTTAATAAACGAAAAGGCTTCTAGAAATTAGTGGAGGGGCTCAACCCCACTCATAATTTCCCTTGGATACCAGGGGCAATTTTAATGAAATTATGAGAGATTATGAGAAAAGTAGTGAAGCAAGTAGAACTCCTAGTCAAATCACAGCCTTTGGGAGGCCATCGAAATTTGCAATCTTCTTGATCCGGGTTATACTAGGGTTGATTTTACTTGGGCCAAAGCCCCCCAAAACATGAAAGGTACGGATCTAATAAAACTTTTAGATAAATTTCTTCTAACCTATGATATGTTTTGTAGGTGTGGAAATCTCCAAATTAAATGGTTGGGCTTTATGTCATCATACCACAAACAAATCCTTGCAAGTTGGGACGCTGATGCACCTCAAGTTGGGAATTTCACTAATACAAATAAACTGCCTCATTTTGAAGAGGCTTGGACACACTTTGAGAAATGTAGATAAATCATTTTGAACAATTGGGAAGGTGATAGTACACAAAAATGTGCTATCCATAGGCTTGATTTTAGCTAGTTTTGTTCGTTAATTTTAGAGCTTTCACGTGTTTTTGTGTTAATTTGTTGGTAGCAAGGTTAATTTGATAAAAATATGATTTTGGGATTGTTTGGGTCAAAAAATGTGCTTAAGACTAAATTTGGCTAAGGAAAGAAGAAATGAGACCAAAATACATGTAGAACCGAGGAGGTAACGTTGAGACACTATGTAGAGCGTTGAGACACTGGAATTTTCTGGAAAATTGAGATTGTGATGAATAGCGTTGAGACGCTGCTCAACGACATCTTGACGTCGTAGAACATGAAGAACAGTGCGCACATGTGTGCGCCCCACGCAATGCAGCCAAAAGCGTCTAGACGCGCGCATAGGCGTCTAGACACCCCACATGCAAGCGTACCAGCCAACCCACAAGCTCCAGCCAAACAGCGTGTCAACGCTGCCCCATGCCATGCTTGACGCTCGCCTACCCACACATGCGTGCTCCAACGCACGCCTTTTGCTGTCAATATGTACGCCCTAAGTTATGCCTGTGTCGCACAAACCTCTGACCACTTAAGACCAGCGTCGAGACGTTGCCTTTTAGCGTCTCGATGCTTCGAGCAGAATGGCCCATTATAAGCTTATTTTTCATTCCGAATTTGAGGAGGCCATTTAGAGAGTCGAGACTATACCTTGGAGCATGAGTTTTTAGAGAGAGAGGGAGTTTTCCATGAGTCTCCAGAGCGATCTGATGCTCGAGATTGCGGGCTTCACATCAGAAACGAATGTGACATGCGTCTTACGGAGTTTTTCTTTATCTTTGTAGATTTAGTTTCAATTTGTAATTTCTTAAAGGAGTCTCTATTTTAGTTGTGAATTTGAGTGGCGGGATTTCTACCTTGATTCGTTGTAACGCTTAGTGACGTTTTTTTATGCTTCATTAATTTTATGGACTTTTTCTGATCCCTTGTGATTATTCATGTATTTGCTTGCTTAATGTTTTTAATCTTCTAATCAAAGATTGAATGTTTGCATGATTTAAGTTTTAGCTCGAGAGAGTAAGGCTTAGATTAGATCTTGAATGCATGACTGTAGTAGGCCAACATGATGAGCGGAGGTTTATTTTATAGAAGCATGTGTTATTTTCTCTAGTGGGTATGTTGTGAATCGTGATGACAAGCGAATTTGCACTAACCTCGAAATAGGATGAGATCACAATGGGTCTTCTAAGGGGTGATAATCGGTGGGTAGTTTGTAATGCCTTGTTAGAGTGTGGGTAATAAACCAAGAGGTTGAATCTGTGCTTAATGAGAGATTAGGTAACTTCGAGAGGCGGAGCCAAACTTTTGTTAATCCCAGCTTATGGTTGCATGGTGATAGAAAAATCCATTGTTAGTAAAGTTTAGTGTCACAAAGCATGTCAATTAGAGTTAAGACATGGTCTCCTTATGTTCCTTCCATCTATCTAAGAGTAGGAGTAGTGTAATTTAGCTTTTCTTTCAATAACGGATTCCCTAGATAAAATGATGTGTGATTATCCGTGGTAATTAATCAAACTAGAACCCAATCCCGAGGGACGACACTAGTACACTCAAATTTACTTTACTAAAACTGACCCATACACTGTGGTAAATTGCACATCGTGTGTGACGATCAAGTTTTTGGCGCCATTGTTGGGGACTAATGGTCACAAATGTGCGAGGATCAAGAGCTAGGCAAAATGTAAATGGACGGGATTTCCAAAGGAAAATTATGAACTGTTTAGAAGATATCAATAGATGGAACAAGTGATGATTAGTAGGTCAATCAAGGGAGCAATCCAGCTAAAGGAAATGGAAATTTAACTCCTAGAGCAAGAATGGATGTTCATTGGAAACGAAGTGGGTCTAATCTAACAAAGACTTGGAAAATTTATTGGAAGTAGAAGAAATGTACTGGAGCAACACTCCCGGGAAGATTGGCTTAAATGGGGAGATCGAAATACAGCTTGGTTCTATATGAAGGCTTCATAGCGAAGGAGTAGAAATGTCATTCAAGGAATCTATGATGCAAATGACGTATGATGTGAGAGCATAGGAACTTGGAGAAGTTGAAAACTTGTATTTTATGGAGTTCTTTACTACCTCTTTGCTAGCACTGATGGAAATTGATAAAGTAGTGGACTATGTACCTAGTAGAGTAACAATTGAACAAAATAACAAGTTGCTCTAGCCCTTCACCCGACAAGAGATAGAACATGCTTTGAAGCACATGCACTCGATTAAAGCCCCAGGGCTGGATGGTGTTCATGCGATCTTTTATATAAAGTAGTGGGATGTCTTGTGTGATATACAGTTCATATATATCTAAGAGTGCTTAATAACTAGGAGAATATGGCTAATTTAAACCACACTATCATTGTTCTAATCCCAAAGGTGAAGGACTCAAAGGGGATGGCTAAGTTTCGAAAAATAAATCTCTGCAATGTTGTATAGAAGCTGATAGCTAAAACTTTGGCAAATCATCTTACGCAAGTTCGAGACGCAGTTATCTCAAAGAATCAATTTGACTTTGTACTTGGTCAACTTATCCATGATAATGCTTTACTAGTTTTGAATGTATCTACGCAATCAACAATATGCGGTCTAGTAAAGATGGGGTACTTACAATGAAGCTTGACATGAGTAAAGCGTATGATAGGGTGGAATAGATCTACATAAAAAAGATTATGACGAAGATGGGCTTTGTTGAGGATTGGATGAATTTGATTATGGCCTATGTGGAAACAATCTCATTCTCCACCCTAATAAATGGTTCATGCATCGAATGGTTCAGCCCAAAGAGGGGGTTGAGACAAGGAGATCCTCTCTCCTCTACCTTTTTCTTATTTGCGCGGAAGTCTTCTCAACCATTCTTAACAGGGAAGAACAACAGTGAAACTTTTCAGGTTTATAAATTAATAATTATTGCCCTGTCATTAACCACCTTTTTTATGTAGATGATAATTTGGTCTTCTTAAATGCAACCTTGAGAGATTGTCGAATTATCCAAAAAAAGTCCTTCTGATGTATGAAAATGCTTCGGGGCAGAAAGTAAATTTTGAAAAATCTATGTTTATGGCCAGCAAGAACACCCGAATTCGAATAAGAACAATAGTGAAGGATGTCCTTAAAGTGCAAGAGAGTAGAATGCTTGCCAGATATTTGAGAATACGATCCCAAACGGCCTTCAAAGTACATTAAGGACAAGGTGTGGAAATTACTTCAAGGGTGGAAGGGTCAGTTATTTTCAGCAGGAGAAGAGAAGTTCTTATCAAGGTTGTCGCTCAAGCAATCCCACTTTATTTAATCAAGCTATGTTGGCAAAATAGAGTTGGTGTTTGATCTGTCATCCAGATAGTCTGCTCGTTCAAGTTCTAGGGGAAAGGTATTTTCGCCATGATTGCCAAGTCTGAAAATTCAAGCCCATCCGTGTAGCTGATTCTCTAAAAGGAAGGAATATGGCCTTTCTGAAGAATGGGCGAGGAGACTGGAATGAACAAAGACTACGGGAGGGTTTTTGGGCAAAGAAGCGGAAATCATCTTACAAATACCCACAAATAACCAACAAGTTGAAGATGAGATCATACGTAATTGGGATGAGAAAGGAAATTTCACGGTGAAAAGTGCTTATAGGCTAGTAGAAATAGAGGAGGCGCAGAGGGGTGCAACACAATCTATCTATGTAGAGTTACAACGTTTTTGGAGAGCATTTTGGAAGATAACTAGTACACAAACGATTAAAATCAATTGTTGGAGAATTTTCCATAACGTCGCTCCTACCCACACTAATTTAATTCTTAAAGGAATAGCTACAGAGCCTTGCTGTGGTCTTTTTGAAAAACGACCAAAAATCATTGATCATCTCTTTTGGAAGTGCAAACTAAGTAAAGAAATTTGGCATGATTTTTATGCTTCGTCTAGTGTATCTTTTTATGTTTTTAGGGACAATTGGATGGCGCCAAATTGTTTCAAATGGGTGTGGTAAAACATGAAAAGCAAGGCACGAGCAGAACTCATGGTCATCTTGTGGAGAATTTGGACTTTTAGGAACTAGGTGATTTTCAATTCAGGAGCTAATGACATAGACACTGTGCTGTTACTTCTAATGAAAAAAGATATGTTGTTAATTAAGAAGACAGGAGAGGAGACTCAAGCTGTGCAAACACGAAACAGTCTGCTTCATCCTTTCAACAGGACTTTGATGGCTAATGGAGCATGGAGGTTGCACACTGATGCCTCGTGGTTTGAAGATCTAACCATGGGTGACCTTGGCTGGGTTCTTCATGATTAATAAGGGAAAATCATCAAGGCTGGCCAGAAAACACTGGACAATAGTTGGCTCATCAAAGTTCGAGAATCAATGGGAATAGAAAAGGATTGAAGAAGATTAGTTGAGAGACTCATGTTCCTCTCTGTTCAATCAGATTCTCTTTGCATTATTAATTTTCTTAACAGAGTCACATAAGATTTAATGAAAGTCTCTGCCTTCATTATCGAGATCCTACATTTACCGCCGAATTGGAGGCAAATTAGTTTCTCGCACAGACACTGGGAAGAGAGTACTCTGGCCGATTACTTTGTTCGACGCGTAGCTTCAACGTAGGTCTCCATTTCATGGACTACAATACCTGTGTGGTTGGAAACCCTTGAAAGAAGGGAGTCTATTTAATGTTCTTATCTTCTTGATTCATTTTGATTTTTTTAAAAAAGGTATATGTTTTACGTTCTTATGTATTATCTCTGACACATGTACTTAGATGCTTTAATAATGATAATAATAATAATAGTACTGTTATAACAATAATAATAATTAGGGTAAAATATACTTTTCGTCTCTCAGATTTGCGTTTGGGGTCTATTTAGTCCCTGAAGTTTCAAAACGAACACTTTGATCTCTTAGGTTTGGAAAATAATTCTAAATAGTCCCTGAACACATTTAACATTTAGTTGATTAATGGAAATATGACATGACAGTTAGTTTGTTGATTGTAATTCATTGACTTGGCTAAATATATTAATTTAATATTCATTTACTCTCTATACGGAATCTAAAAATTTGAGAAGATTTCAAATCTTAAAGGAATTGTTTGGAAGCTAAAAAAAGTAACTGACTTCAAATCTAATCTGATTTGAAATCTCATTTTTCCTCAAAAAAAATTTCCGTTCAAAATAGGTCGGATTTGACGTGATTATAAACTTAAATAGTATGATTTTAATTTTACTCTTGAAAAAATATTTCTATTTTTTTATTTCATATTTATGCTCTTTACACACCTTTTGATGCTTTTCACACTTTTATTATATCTCTGAAGATGTTTCCAAAGAGTTATTAAATATGCAAATTTCTTTTGAGCATTCAAGACTTCTAGTTTCATTTTATTTGATCTAATAGTAGTAGAAACCTTTTTTAGATATCCAGAACCCATGCGCAAAGCAGAGTTATTTTAAAAAAAGGACGTCAATTGATTATTTTTGTTTAGATTTCAAAAAATTCAAGTTTCATTTTATGTTTATTTGAATTGATAAGTTGTGAGTATTTTATTTTATTTTACTTTATGACAATAAAGATGACATTTGGAGATTTTAATTCATTAACTTGATGGACTTTGATGTACTTCGAGGAATATCTGTAGTTGACCTTGTTATTTGATATTGTAATGTTATATTATTAATAATATATTATCGTGCAAAATTATAAGGGCATAACAGTAAAATGTTAAACTTTCTTTTGATTTCTCTCTTAAGCCTCCGAACATAAAATTTAATTTCAGTTATTTGAAATCCATTTGGTTCCAAACAAAAAAAGAAATTTGAAATCATTTCCATATTTTAAAATCTTGGAATTTAAAACCATTTCGAACCAAATCATGATTCCAAACAAACCCAAGCTTATGTGGCATACCTTTCTCCTTCCTCTTGTTCGCTTGTAACATCCCGTTTTTTCTAATACGGTCTTTCGTTCACTAAATGCGGAAGTGTAACAAAACATATAAGAAATTCAAAGAATCTCTCTATCAAACTCCAACAAAGAAAAAACTTAAAAGTTAAAACTAATATTCCAGTGGAGTAGAAAATAAAACTCCACAATGAGTTCAAAGAATGAAATAACGAATAAGAAACTAATAAAAGTTATTTCAACTAAGAAATCCTAAAGGCCTAAGATGTCCAACTTCTCTCATATCAGAATGCTACTCTTTAATTACTATGAGAATTGTCACTAGAATCTCTTTCATCTGAAAACGTTTATGAAAAACAAATATGAGTACGAAAATATTCAATAAGCAATTTTCATATCAAATTACAAATTCATTTTCTTCAAAACAATTAAAAAAAGAAAATTAATTAGATTCATAAAAAAATTTCTTTCAAAATAGATAAAACTACTATAAAAACAATCAGTAAATCAAACTTTTATTTAAAAGCTAAACAATCCAAAAATTTATAACTTTAAAAAATCTAAGCTTTCAATCAAACAAACTTTCAGTCACTAGAAACATTCCTTCAAACAATACTTTCAAAAATATCAAAATGAGAAGAGACATTATTTGGGTAGCCTTCAAAACATATGTGGTTATCCGTCGGTAACACCAATCAATCAATTAGAACATTCTATTAGAAATTATTGATTAAATAATCAACCAGAACAATCAATACAAATTCTTCAGTGTGGGGCCATGTGACGGAATGACAAACACATGAATCTTCATTCCTAAACAATACCAAACCACAATAGTATCTTACCACAAATAAGCCAGAAAATTTTCAATGTACGCTACTAACTCAAATTAGAAAAACAATCCCAAAACAATAATTTGGCATATCCGGATAGCTCTATCAAATCGAATCAACCAAATCTTTAAAAAAATATTCGAACTAATACACATAAACTTTCAATAATCAATTTTGGTGAAAATCAATAGATTAAATAATTCAAATTTTCAATAATCTTGATAACAAAAACAAATTACAAAAAAGATTGCCTCCAATTCAAAACTAGACAATTTGCAAACAAAATCAAACTTTCAAACATTTGCATATAAATAATCAAAAGACATAACCTTTCAATAAAAACATAGCAAAAATGTTGATTTTGGAAAAGATACAGAACATTACTTACATAAACTTTTAACGCATATGTACTCAAAAAAAAAAAAAGCTTTTAAAGCATACAAACTTCCGAATCATAAACTTTTGCAAGGGATATGAAAATTACTTGCCTCAATCAGAAACCAACTATTCTAAACTTACGTATTTGAAACAAAATTCTAGTTTCTAGAAGTTTATATACAACTAATACTCACAATTAAGTCTAGAAATCCTATCATAAGAGACTAAGAACTAGTCTATGTTCGAAACAACCTCATACACCAAAATTCCACATTCAAAACAATAATTTTCTATTAAAAAATAGAAAAACAGACCTTCTTGGCTAAAAATCATATTTGAAAATATAACAAAACACCTTTAAAAAGTAACAAAAACATATAATTTTCATGTAAAAATCAAAATAATAAATTATCTTTAGGGAACAATTATTTGGTTAACGTTTTATTTGTGCAGACGTGCCCAAAATAGCAAGAATCGTTCAACTTTTAAGCAAAACTAAAACTGAATAAATCTGCAAAACTCTTTAATAAAACTTTTTCAATTAAGACCAAAAACAAAACTTTCATAAATATTTAAGCCAACGAAAAGTCTAAAAAAATTTAGGGCAAACGACTTCAAATTTTTTAATAAGAAAGAAACCCTAAAATTATACAACGTCCCAAAATTTCAATTCCAAATCAAAAAATAATTAAACAAAAAGAATATGGGAAAAAACAGACTTACAACTTTTCGAAGAAGAAAATACCCAAAACTTTTCTTTCTTTTGGGGGGAAACTTTTTAGACCTCTAAAAGTTTATTCTAAAAAGTTAAGGATTAGGTGTGTTTTTATAAGGAAACCGTAAAATAAACCCCTAAATAAAATTATTGTTTTTTTAGAAATAAAACATAATAATAAAACAAAAATATATCTTATGTTAACCAGAAGATAACATTAAATCAAAAATAAAAATAATTTATAAAAAAAAGAATAATAATAATATCTCCTTTTTTTTCCGATTGTTACAAACACTCCACGTAATAAGAATTTTGTCCTCGAAATTAACTCACCTTACTAAGAGAATAACTCAAGATATCTTTTCCTCATGACGTTTTCTTTTTCCCAAGTAGCTTCTTCAAATGCTTGATTTCTCCACTGAACTTTCATATGAGGAATAGTTTTGGTACGTAAAACTCGATCCTTTCTATCTAAAATTTGAACAGGAATCTCCTATGTCAAGTTTTCCTTTTCTTGTAGGGGTTTATAGTTTAGTACGTGGGATGCATCTGCAATATACTTTAAAAGTATTAGATATATAGGTTAACTTAATGCGACTGGAAACGCTGATTGACACTCGAAGCACAATTGAACCCGCTTTTGCTTCATCACTCTATCGGACAAACTACGGCAATGGTAACACAACAATTGACTAGTGTAGAGAATTATAATTCATGGAATAAAGCGATGTTGATTGCTCTATCTGGCAAGAAAAAATTAGGGTTCATTGATGGCTCCATCAAACGTCCTGCATTTGGTAATCTTCTCTCTGCTTGGAAATGCAATAATGATGTTATTACTTCATGGATCTTGAATTCTGTCTCCAAGGAAATTGCTGCTAGCATATCATATAGTGATTCGGTGAAAGATGTTTGGGATGAGCTCAAGGAACGATTTCAACATCAGAATGGGCCACAAATTTTTCCATTACGTAAAGAACTTGTTACAATCACACAAGGTTCCCTCTCCATTGCAGCATATTACACAAAGTTGAAAACAATTTGGCAAGAACATGTCGAATACAGACCGATTAGTAAATGTACATGTGGAGGATCGAAAGATATATTTGATCTTCATTCGGAGTACGTTATGATATTTTTGATGGGGTTAAATGATAGCTTTATTGGAGTTCGTGCTCAAATTCTTCTTATGGACCCTTTTCCTCCTATCAACAAAGTGTTTTCTCTATTCATACAAGAGGAACAACAAAGGTCGGCTGGTCATACGACTTCTATCGAGCCCATTACTTTATTTGCTTCTGACAACTCTAAGAAGTCTTTTACACCGGATCGTTTTTGCAAGAAAGATTGCCCTATTTGCAAACATTGTGGCGTCAAGGGGCATGTTATTGATAAATGTTATAAGCTACATGGCTACCCACTCGGCTACAAACAACAAAATCAAAATTCTTCACCTTCAGTTCCAGCTCTGGTGAATCACATAACTGTAGCTGTCAATGAGGTGAAAGCGTCCAATGCCTCTTTCACGTCGGGTTTCTTTGCCAGCTTAAATTCTGAACAATATAACCAGCTGATGGTCCTGCTACAATCTCATCTTACAAAGGCAAATTCGCCATCTCCTACATCTGGTCCAGAGTCTTCTTCGACAAATGTGGCCCCTATCACTAACGTAGCAGGTCCAGCTTCTTTACTTAACCCCGTTTCTTCAAAATCTGATGATGTATGGATTGTTGACTTGGGTGCATCCAGCCATATTAGTCATTCCAAACATCTATTTCGCAATCTACAAGGTGTTTATAATACTTCAGTTGTTCTCCCTGATTTCACACGAGTTTTGATTGAATACATTGGGGATATTTCACTTATAGAGGATATGTTGCTTAAGGATGTTCTTTACATTCCACAATTCTCTGACAATTTGCTTTTAGTAAGCGCTTTACTTCACCATGGGGACTTTTTGGTTGAATTTTCTGGTACTTCTTGTCTTATTCAGGACAAGTCTCGTTCGAGGATGATTGGCAAGGGTAGCTCCGTGGGTGGTCTTTATGTTTTTCATCCATCCCTTACTTCTGATTTACATATTGTTCTTAATATTGCTGTTACTTGTAACTGCAACGTCTTTATAGATGTTTGGCATAGTCGCCTAGGTCACATTTCTCCTCGACGTCTTGCCTTACTAAAACATTGTTTACAGTTTACTGATGATTGTTTGCATCCATCCCCATGCCATGTATGCCCTCTTGCCAAACAAAGGAAGCTGTCTTTTCACTCTAACAATAATGTTGCTGCATCCCCATTTGACTTAGTACATTGTGATGTTTGGGAACCTCTTAATACAGCATCATATGCTGGTTATTCATACTTTCTGACATTAGTTGATGACTGTTCTCGATTTACTTAGGTATTTCTCATGAAGCATAAATCTGATGCATTGACTATTATTCCTCGATTTTTTAAATTGATTGAGACACAATTTTCGAAAACTATCAAAGTTTTTCGCTCTGACAATGCTCCTGAATTGCGTTTAACGATTTTTTTTGCTTCTACTGGTACTTTACATCAATTTTCATTTGTGGAACGACCTCACAAAATTTAGTTGTGGAACGCAAGCATCAACATTTGCTCAATGTTGCTCAGGCCCTTTATTTTCAGTCTCGTGTTCCAATACATTTTTGGGGTGATTGTGTGTTAATAGTTGCCTATTTGATTAATAGAACTTCGATGCCTTTGTTGTCTAACACTACTCCATATGCTATTTTATATAATCATGCTGCTATCTATTATCATTTACGAATCTTTGGATGTCTTGCATATGCCTCGACTTTATCTACACATCGTACGAAGTTTGATCCTCGTGCTCGGCCTTGTATTTTTATTGGCTACCCGCCAGGTATGAAAGGATACAAGCTCTATGACCTTACCACGGGCACTATTTTTGTGTCTCGTGATGTTGTTTCCTTTGAGGCATTATTTCCTTTCCATTCGGTTACTCTCATTGATTCTTTGTCCAAAGACATGTTTGCTGATGTTGTTCTTCCCTATCCTACTGTGGATAGCTATGTTCATGCATTGCCTGGTGATAATTTGTATGTTATGGCTGATCCCTCTTCTGGGACTTCTGAACAGAATGTGGTTGGTCTTCCTATTGTTGATAATGAGGTTATTCATAATGCTGATTGTGGAACTT
>JAOANK020147702.1:3066-17377 GCA_026257165.2 Telfairia occidentalis
TTTTACAGTGGGGACTTTCAACTTGTCCGAATATATGGCCTCCAAGATATTGGGGTTGAAGGGGTCCTGGATAAACATGGGCAGGGCTTGGGAGAAGTGGGTTCTAACCTGCCAATCACGACCTTGGACCTCGATCTCATTTTAGAGCTCCTTTTTCTACTCCCCTTTTGCTTGTTGAACTTGTTATTCCACGGAAGGTTGAAGGGGGATAGCTTCTGAGTTTTTTTAGTGGCTACTAGCCATTTAAGATTTCAATTATTTAATCAAATCAATCAGTTTGTTGTTATGAAAGTCACTTAAGTATCTTAGATGGAGCAGGTGTTTACCGCTCTTAGTGGCAGACTTTTGAAGATCGAGGATGATCTGCTTAGATAGATTCTATGTTGACCTCGATTTCCTTCTCGAGCATAGTCTGCAGCCAATGCTTTCCCCTTTCAACGATCTCTCTCCAATTGCCTTAGGTCAATTTCTCTGACTTACACTTAGGCATCATTGTCGTAGCAGCCTGATGACAGTATATCAGTTGTATCACTTTTTTCATTCGATCTTTCGTCTCATCGACCTAGCTTCGAGGGTCGTCATCGCCCCCTTCTCCCACCTCTTGCAAGGTGGAGTTTTGCTCATCCTCCGCTCAGAAGGGGACGGAGGCTCCTTTCGAGCTACTGCAGAAAAGGGAAGAATCTGGTACTTCTTTCCACTCGCAGAGCATCATGGGTGCATCGTGTCGTGTCCATCAGGACTGATGTCCCTGATGAAGCTATTTCCATCCGACATCTTCGTAACTATAATGCACGGTAGAGACCTAGCTCTAAACTTTCTCAACCCATAATAGGAGCCAAATGTTGATGTAAGATTCTAGATAAGGCAAATTGTTGATGTTTAGTTCGAGCTGGACTATTAATCAGCTAAAGAGAACTTGAAAAATAATACCTAGCACCACCGGTGTGGAGCTAAGCAACGTACACTCCAAAACTTAAATTCGTAGTTAGTCCAAGTGTGCTTCAAGTTGAGCTGAGCTGAGCTACACTAAGATTGCGTACATCTAATGGCTAAAAGGCCCTTCCTTCCCTAATGAGGGAGTGTGGACGAGTTCTACCTTTTTCGCTTTTCGTACCTTTGAGCAAACGTTACTTCTACCTTGCGAACACACATCTTTAACAAGCGATAAGTTTTTTCCTAGCACCTAGATCAAATGCAGTTCCATTACCGCTCGCAATGAAGAATAAACACGTTGTATCATCGAAGCAACTTTCTACACTAGGCTTGGAGGGCAATCAGAGTTTCTTTTTCGACCTCTTGCACGACAGAATTTTTCTCATCATCCCCTTCGAAGGATGGGCCGAGGGTCGTTTGGAGCTACAGGGGACGGGAGATGAATCTAGTCCTTCATTTCTTGCTGCCCAGAATGATGTGGTGTTGACCGGGGTTGAAGTCCTCGTTGAAGCTATTGCTCTCAAACATCTTAGTAATTGGGTGGAATGGAAAAGAACTGGCTGTAAACTTACTCGACCCAACATATAACACCAAATGTTAGTGCATGATTCTAGACAAGGCGAGTTATCTGATAGATCCAAACTGGACTGTTGATTAGCTTAAGCGAACGTGCAAAAAAAAATCTCACACCGATGTGGTGGCTAAGCCACGTATACTCTAAAGCTTAAGTTAGTACTTAGTCTAAGCTGGTGTAAAGCAAAGCAAAGTTAAGCTAGGATTGCGTAGCTTTAATGGATGAGAGGGTCTTTCTTTTAATAATTAAGAAAGGGCATATGGACAAGCTCAGCCTTTTCTACCTTCCATCCATTGTGCCGACAAGATTTCTACCTGGGGAACACGTTCCTTTCAAGATGTGGCCTGCCCGAGAGTCAAACATCAGTCATGCGAGCTTACAAACACGTGGCATCAAGAGAGTGTGCCACATACTAAAAGTTGACATCGCACCCATAACACTAAGTAAAAAGGGTTTTGTATGAATATCAATATTAATATCACACATTGCAAACAAACAAAAATTCTAAAAGCTTTGGAAATTGTTCTTCCAAATGAAAAATTATATTCTAAATGAATGACCCGCAAAAGTTCTAAATAAGAGTTTAAATAAAGTGTGTTTTGAAAAATGAAATACAACAAAATACCTATCAACAGAACGAATATCCAAAACTTAAAGCAGGAAATGAATTTTTCATATAAATCATAGTCTAAAATAAATGCAAATGAATACTACAAAAAAAATAATTAATTAAGTTCAAAAACGAAAAAATGAAAAGGAAAAAAAATGAGTTAGGCTGAACTACTAAAAAGTTGAAAACTATTAATAAGAACTAAATTTAAGATAGGCAAAAGAATCTTTGTAAATTATCAAACCCATTAATAATTTAGAATATTAAGGTAAAAAGCAAATGATAGAATATAATTACCAGCTGAATCCATGATCTGGTCAAATTTAACGAGTCCGAGCCAAAAGAAGAATTGTTGACACCTAACTTGAACATCATCATACAGTAGAACCAAATATTTTGGCAAGACAAACCACCATGACAATCCTTCACAAATATCAAAGCACTCACAATGAACAAGTCGTGCTACTCATGATTTGTTCCTTTCAACTTAAGAATTCTACTTTTCTTGATATATCTACTTAAAGTAGTCATGTATTCAATATCATACAATAACGAGACGATTAATATACCTCGTTGATAACAAAAATGTGTAGTTTAATATGTAAAGTGGTCATGTATTCAATATCATACAATAAAAGTATTTGACAACTCTAAAACCTATTGAACATCAATGTTCTAAATGAAACCTAAGAATAAATCTGAGATCAAATTGAAAATACAAGCATGAGAATAGCGAACAATAAACACGAGTTCATAAAATCCAATAATAAAATTCACAAGTAGAAATACAACTCAACCAAGAAAATATGAAATTTAGCTTAAGATATGGCAATAGCTACAATAGAGGCATTGATTGCAAACACAAACACAACGAGGAAGGTAGATGTGCAAGAAAGATCAATTTAAAAGAAAACAAATCCAAATTGAAAGCCTCCACCATTCATTGACTTAAATCATGCGTAAGTTCCAAGAAAATATTCTTAGTTCCAAGCATAAGGTCCAAGAAAATACTCTTCTCAATTCATCTCTCCCCACGACATAGAAAGGTTTTGACTAGTTAGTATATATGAGAAAAAGGTAGACACCAAAAGACCATAAAATTGTAAGTTCAAAGAACTTCTGAAGTTGGGTTTAGAGTTCACACTGAGTTTAAAGTATTTGTGCATACCAAATTGTGGGAGATTAGGGTTGGATTCTCAATAAAAGCCATTGCAAATAAATTAAATTCTACACAATCATATCAATGGTTATTAAACTTCAAATGAACCTCATTATTTTTTCAAAGAAAAAGTACCTGTGACGGTAACGTTGCAAAAGAAACGTATCTTCGATCCACTTAGAGACAACTGGAGAGGTTGTCGATGGGTGAGTACGTGATCAATTTCAACAACTACCAAGAGAGCATCGTTGTGGGGATGGTGGTGGGAGAGGCTTTTTGCTCTCTGAAAAGCCTCCACGGATGAAGGCTTTCCTCATCTTCCCAAAACAGCCAACGCTCAAGCTATGAGAGACTGAAATGATCTCTTTAGTTCAATCTCCTTTCCTTGGTGATCTCATCCATTGACTTTCTAGATTTTTGTTCAGTCGATCAAATCTCCAACCTCTGTTATCCTTGTTCCCAAACAAATAATTTCTTGAGATAGTCTCGTTGGATCAAAGACTTGACATGGTCTTTGTCGTCGTAAATTTTCGAGGTAGTCCGGCAATTATCTCGATGGAACTGACGATATTAGCTTCGATCCCCTTTTTGGTTCCCTGCTTCATTTTTTTGGGTCAGTGGAGCAAGTGTTCATCTGCGTATTCTCGATCTTCGAGACAATTTAGTTTATAAGCACTTTGGTGGGGGTGAATTTCTTGAACCTTCCTCTATAACTACCCTCTATTTCGGCTAAGCAGTGATTCTATTCTTGGCATGAAAAGTGGGAGTGGTCTCCAACTTTTTCTCTTCCTTCTCAGCAGATCCGTTCGGTTAATCTCTGTTCTAGGAGTTGTTCTGGTCGTTACCAGCCTACCTTCTGTCATATACTTCTATGCTCAGCTAAGAAGGTCACGGAAAGAAGTCGTGGTCTTTTTACCAAGCGACCAGATCAACTGCGCATACATTAACCCAGCAATGAAGGATGACATGCAGTATCATTGGAGAACCTTTCCACTCCGAGGTATTCTGCTATGTACCTCGTGACATAGTCCTTAAGGCACTCATTCTCCCATTGTCATAGCGTGAGGTGTATGACTGGTTCTCGATTATCGTGGCTATGGGGAACTTGTCGACAAAGCAAGTTCTAAGAAAGACGAAATGCTTCCCTTTGGGAGATTCCATAGCCACGTTCGAATCTGCCCCCCATCAACATAAGGTTAAAGGCTTAGCACTTCGTCAGCTTGGCGTAGCCACCCCTCTACTGTGACTATGTTTCCCCGTGTTCTAACAAATCCTCGAACCTCTAATACTCGCGGTGGGGACCTTGAACTTGTCTGAAAATGGGACCTCGAGGATATTACAGGTGAAGGGGTCTTGGATTAACATCAGAAGGGATCGAAAGACATGGGCTCTAAAATACTTATCTTAGCCTTAGTAGGTGGCAGTCACTTAGGATTTCATACATTTACTCAATTAGGTAAGTTTACTATTACGAAGGTCTCTCAAGTCTCTAGGAAGGGGTCAGGCTTTTGGCACTTGATGGTAGACTTCTGGGAGTTGAGGATGATCTTCTTGGAGAAATTGCATTGTTGGTCTCGATTTTCTTTTCAAGCGCTGTCTTCGGCCAGCCTTTTCCCCTTCTGAAGATCTCTCCCTAGTTGACCTTTGGCCAATTTCTTCGGCTAACCCTATGGCGCCATTGTCGTAACAACCTACTAACAATATATAAACCTGATCACCTTCCTTATCTGGTCTTCCATCCTATCAACCTAACTTCAAATGTCGTCACTACCCCTTTTTCCGACCTCTTGCAAATTGGAATAGGGGTGAAGGTTCCTTTGGAGCTGCTGCGGAAAGGGAAGAATATGATTATCCATTTCCTCACACCCAACATCGTGAGGTGTGTTGGTGCGGCATCACGGTTGAGGTCCTCAGGGAGCTATTGCCCTCAAACATCTCAGTAACTAAGTTGATTGCTAGAGAACTGGCTAAAAACTTTCTCGACCCCACAGATGAGGGCGAATGTTAATGCAAGATTATGGACAAAGTGAATTGCTAATGTTTAATTCGAGTTGAAATCTTGATCAGCTGAAGAGAACCTGCAAAACAAAACATTTAGTGTGGTGCGAAGCCACGTACACTTCGAAGCTTAAGTTAGTACTAAATTCGAGCTTGTGTCAAGCTAGACTAAGATTGCGTACCTCTCATGGGTGAAGGCCCTTCCTTTCATAATGAGGTGGCGTATGGACGAGCTCCACCTTTTTCGCCTTCGTACCTTTCTATCTACATGATTTCTACCGTCAAAACATGCGCCCTTAAAGACATGGCTTGGCTGAGGGTAGAATGTCGATCATGCAGCTCACGAACACATGGCATAAGGACAGGGTGCCACGTCATAAAAGTCAATATCGCACCCATAACAATAAGTAAAAAGGGTCGTATATGAATATAAATATCAATATCACACATTAAAAAAGCAACGATTTGAAAGCTCAAGAAATAAGTTTTCACAAAGAAAAACAAGATTTCAAATGAATGACCATCAAAGACTCTAAATAAGAGTTAAAAACCACCATACTTTGAAATTTAAAATACAAGATCTCAAGCTCATATATTTTTTCATTGCACTTACACTATGGCTTGCTAGTTCTCTATTATATATTTCCAAGTTCAAGTGGATATTTTTGCAAGATTCAACAAGTCACATATCTCATCGTCTTTGTGAACCTCCTATGAATATTAGAAGTCATTTTATGTGGGTTAATGCTATCAAAGCATCCGTCAAAGACTCTAAATAAGAGTTCAAAAGCACCGTACCTTGAAATTTAAAATACAAGATCTCAAGCTCATATATTTTTTCATTGCTCTTATGCTATGGCTTGTTGGTTCTCTATTATATCTTTTTAAGTTCGAGTGGATATTTTTGCAAAATTCAATAAGTCACATATCTCATCTTCTTTGTGGACCTTCAATGAATATTAAAAGTCATTTTCTGTGGGTTAATGCTATCAAAGCATTGTTATCGAAATTATAGTTTGAGCAAAATCAAAGGGTAATTAAAGAAAAGTCCAAACCCTGGGTTGATAACTAGAAGAAGAGTTCAAGACATCTCAAGGGTGTTCTCTTTCTAATCTTTTCTATTCTTATTCTCCTAATATCATTTGTAATAATTAGGATGTTTTTATTCATCCTCTTTTGTTTGTTTTCTTTTTTCCATTCTTTTATTTTTTCCTTTTTTCGGACTTTGTAACTCTTTGAAATTGTATTCCTTTTCATAATTTCAATGAAAAGTTGTTTCTTGTTTAAAAAAAAATGTAAAGGCACTCCCAATATATCTAGTTGATAACTAGAATGTCTAGTTTATTATGTAAAATGGTCATGTATCAATATCAAACATTAAAAATATTTGACAGCTCTAAAAATTATTGTGTATCAGTGTTCTAAATGAAAACCTAACAATAAACATGAGTTCATGATTGCAAACACAAACAAAATGTGGAAGGTAGAAGTGCAAGAAAATTCAATTTAAAAGAAAATAATTCCAAATTGAAAGCCTATTCACATTTCGTGTTTGTGATTAACAACCAAAATTCAAGCCTACATTCCTGGAAAATAGTCTGGGATCCAGTTTGATTAGACAAGACTATGAAGCTTCTTAATTCATCTATACTCCCAACTTAAAAAGGCGTTGACTAGTTAGTATTGATGAGAAGAAGGTAAACCTAAGATTGTAGGTTTAAAAAACTTATGAAGTTGGGTTTAGAGTTTGATATTATGAGTTTAAAGTATTTATGCATAACAAATTGTGGGTGATTAGGATTGGATTCTCAATAAAAGCCACTAAAAATCAATTAAATTCCACAAAATCATACCAATGCTTATTCGACCTCAAATGAACATCAATATTTTTGCAAAGGAAAAGAACCTGTGACTGTAATGATGTTAAAAAAAAGTGTCTGAAACAAATGGAAACGCTAGCAATGAGTCATTGATAACTCCTCAATGTCAACCGATACTGTGAGGACATCATTGTGGGCTTGTGGTGGGCAAGAGGCTTCTTGTTGTGGGAAGGTGATGTCGATGCTCGACTCTACCAGCTAGATAGAGAATACTTTGGTGGTTTGGTGCCCTTATCTACCCTAGTGGGCAAGGGCTTTCCTCATCTTGTCAAACTCACTCCTAGTCGAGCCAACGAAGATCATAGGGATATTATCCTTTAATCGATCTCCTTTATGCATTTATGTGGTCCATTGACATTCTTGATTTACTTTTCTATCGATCCAATGTCCAGCCTCAGTTATTCTTTATTCCCAACAAATTACTTGAGATAGCCTCATTGGATCAAAGATTCGACTTGGTTTTTGACATCGTACCATTCCAAGGTTTGGTGGCCATGGGCTCGGTGGAACCTGCAATATTCGCTTCGGCCACTCTTATTCGCTTCATGCTTCATTTTTTCAGGCCAATAGAACAAGTGTTCGTCCTGGGTATCCTTGATCTAAGCAAGGATTTAATTTATGGGAACCTTGGTAGGGGTGTATCACTTGAAACTTCCTCAACAACTACCCATGTTTCGACTCGGCTGTGATTCTATTCTCGGCGTGCCAAGTATGAGTAGTCTCCCATTTCTTTTTCCTTTTCAAGAGACCGTTTGGCTAGTCTCCCCTCTACAAGCTAATGTGCTCATCATCTCCCCGTCTGCTATATACTTTTGTGCTTGACCAAGTATCAAGGAAAGAAGTGGCAAGTTTTTTTTCTAGCGACCAGAACTATTCACGTCCGTTAACCGAGCGATGAAGAACAAACGTCGTATCATCAGAGCAATTTCCTATGTTGAGGTATTCTACTTTGAACCTTGCGGCTTAACCCTTTAAAAGACTCATTCTCCTAATGTCGTATGGTGAGAAGGTGTGTGGTTGGCCTCTAATTGGCGTAGCTTTCGAGAATTTGTTGCCAAAAAATCTAAGAAAGACGAAATGCTTCCCTTCGGAAGATGCCAGTACCACGTCTGAGCTTGCCCCCCATCTGCATAGGGTTGAAGGATAGCCAAGAGATCTTTGGCCCTCGAGCTCTAGAGCTCCTTTTTCTACTAATCTTTAGCTTGTTGAGCTCACTATTCCACGGAAGGTTGGAAGGGGTGGCTTATGAGTTTTTTTATTGGGCAGTCATTTAGGATTTCAACTATTTGCTCAAATCGATCAATTTGTCGTTACCAAAGTCACTCAAATCTATCAGACGAAACGACGGTTTACTGCACTTGGTGGGCGGAGGCATCTTGCGAAAGTGATGTCGACACTCATCTTTGTAAACGAGGGCTTTCCTCATCTTGCCTGAATGGCCCACGCTCAAGCTATGGGAGACCAAAAGGATCTCTTTGGGTCGATATAATCTTCTTGGTGATCTCATCCATTGACTTTCTAGATTTTTGTTCTGTGGATATAATCTCCACAACCTCTATTATCCTTGTTCCCAACTAACTGCTTGAGATAGTCTCGTTGGATCGAAGACTCGACATGGTCTTTGTCGTCGTAAGATTTCGAGGTCTTCTAGTCATTATCTCGATGGAACCTATAGTATTTGCTTCGGTGCCTTTCATGGCTCCCTATTTCATTTTTTTGGGCTAGTGCAGCAGGTGTTCATCTTGTGTAATCTCGATCTTCGAGACAATTTAGTTTATAAGCACATTTGGTGGGAATGTATTTCTTGAACCTTCCTTGACGACTACGCCTATTTCAGCTAAGTCGTGGTTTTATTCTTGGCGAGCCAAGTTGGAGTTGTCTCCAAATTTTTCTCTTCCTTCCCAGCAGATCATTTGGCTAATCTCTCTTCTATGAGTTGATCTAGTCATCAACAGCTCACTTTCTGCCACATACTTCAATGCTCAGTTAAGCAGGTTAGGGAAAGAAGGCCTGGGCTTTTTACCAAGCGACTAGATCAATTGTGTGTACATTAGCCCAACGATAAAGGATGACATGGCGTATTATAGGAGCAACTTTTCACTCGGAGGTTTTTCACTCTGAACCTTGTGTCATAGTCCTTGAGGGACTCATTCTCCAATTATCATAAGGTGAAAAGGTGTGTGACTAATTTTCGATTATCTTGGCTTTGGGGAACTTGTCGACATAGAGGATGGCAAGTTCTAAGAAAGACGAAATGCTTCCCCCTTTGGGAGATTCCATAACAACGTTCGAACCTGCCCCATCAGCATAAGGCTGAAGGATCGGCACTTCGTTGGCTTGGCGTAGCCATCCCTCTACTGTGACTATGTTTCCCTATGTTCCAACGAATCTTCGAACCTCTAATACTTGTGGTCGGGACCATAAACTTGTCCGAATATGGGACCTCTAGGATATTGCAGGTGAAGAGGTCTTGGATTAACTTCATGAGGGATCGAAAGAAATGCTTTCTACTCTACCTGTCTCAGCCTTAGTAGGTGGCAGTCACTTCGAATTTCACCTATTTACTAAATTCAGCTAGTTTGCCACTACGAAGGTCTCTCAAGTCTCCAGGAAGGGGTGGGGGGTCCTGCGCTCGGTGGTAGACTTCTAGGGAGTCGAGGATGATCCGCTCGGAGAAATTGCATTGTTGGCCTCGATTTTCTTTTCAAACGCTGTCTTTGGCCAACATTTTCCCCTTTCAAAGGTCTCTCCCCAATTGACCTTCGACCAATTTCTTCAGCTAACCCTAAGGCACCATTATCGTAACGGCCTGCTAACAATATATAAACTTTATCACCTTTTTCATCTGGTCTTTTATCCTATCAACCTAACTTCATAATGGATATTTCATTACTTTTATGCTATGGCTTGCTAGTTCTCTATTATATCTTTTCAAGCTCGAGTTGATATTTTTGCAAGATTCAAGAAGAAACATTTTTCATCTTCTTTGTGGACCTTCTATGAATATTAGAAGCTATTTTCTATAGGTTAATGCTATCAAAGCATTGTTATCGGGATTATGGTTTGAGCAAAATCAAAAGCTTATTGAAGAAAAGTCCAAACCATGGGTTGATAACTAGAAGAAAAGTTCAAGGCATCTCAATGGTGTTCACCTTCTAATCTTTTTTATTATTATTCTCCTAATATCATTTGTAATAATTAGGATGCTTTTATTTATCCTCTTTGATACTTTTGTTTGTTTTCTTTTTTCCATGCCTTTCTTTTTCGCTCCTTTCGGATTTTGTAACTCTTTGAGCTTGTATTCTTCTCATAATTTCAATGAAAAGTAATTTCTTGTTAAAAAATATGTGAAGGCACCCCTAATATAACTGGTTGATAACTAGAATGTCTAGTTTACTATGTAAAACGGTCATGTATATTGATAACTAGAATGTCTAGTTTACTATGTAAAACGGTCATGTATCAATATCATACATTAAAAATATTTGACAGCTCTAAAAACTACTGTGTATCAATGTTCTTAATGAAAACCAAACCATAAACATGAGTTCAAAATGTGAGAAGATCCAACAATAAATCTGAGTTTATGATTGCAAACACAAACAAAATGTGGAAGATAGAAGTGCAAGAAAACTCAATTTAAAAGACTATGAAGCTTCTTAATTCATCTATGGTTCTAACTTAAAAAGGCTATGACTAGTTAGTATTGATGAGTGGTAAACCTAAAATTGTAGGTTTAAAAAACTTATGAAGCTGGGCTTAGAGTTCAATATTTTGAGTTAAAAATATTTATGCATATCACAAATTGTGGGTGATTAGGATTGAATTCTCAATAACAGCCACTAAAATCAATTAAATTCTATAATATCATACCAATACTTAAAAGACCTCAAACGAACCTCAATATTTTCGTGAAGAAAAAAGAACCTGTGACTGTAATGATGTGAGAAAAAGCGTCTTAGACAACTAGAAGGGCTAGCAATGGGTCATTGATAAGTCCTCAATGTCAACTGCTACCGTGAGGACATCATTGTGGGCTTGTGGTGGGTAGAGGCTTCTTGCTACGTGAAGTCGGTGCTTGACTCTGCTAACTAGGTAGAGAATACTTTAGTGGTTTGGAGCCATTACCTCACCTAGTGGGCTAGGGCTTTCCTCATCTTGTCAAACTCACTCCTAGTCGGGCTGACGAAGATCGTAGGGACATCTTTGAGTCGATCTCCTCTTTGCAGTGATCTTGTCCATTGACATTCTTGATTTATTTTTCTATGAATTTAATGCCCAACCTCGGTTATTGTTGTTCCCAACAAATTACTTGAGATAGTCTCGTTGGACCAAAGACTCGATTTGGTCTTTGACATCGTAACATTCCAAGGTCTGATGGCCATGCACCCGGTGGAACCTGCAATATTTGCTTCGGTCGCTCTTAATCGCTTCCTGCTTCATTTTTCAGGCCAATAGAACAGGGGTTCGTCTTGGGTATTCTCGATCTTCGCAAAGATTTGGTTTATGGGCACCTTGATAGGGTGTATCGTTTGAAACTTCCTCAACAACTACCTCCTATCTCGGCTCGGCTATGATTTTGTTCTCGACGTGCCAAGTATAAGTGGTCGCCCATTTAATTCTTTCCCTTTTTAGGAGACCATTTGGCTAGTCTCCCCTCTAAACGCTAATGTGCACATCACCTCTCCTTCTGCCATATACTTTTGAGCTCAACCAAGCATATCGAGGAAAAAAGTGGCAAGTTTTTTTTCTAGCGACCAAATCAGTTCACGTCCGTTAACCCAGCAATGAAGAACAAACAGGTCGTATCATCATAGCAACTTCCTACATTAAGGTATTCTACTTTGAACCTTGCAGCGTAACCCTTGAAAGATCATTCTACTAATGTCCTACGGTGAGGAGGTGTGTAACTGGCCTCAGATGGGCGTAGCTTTTAAAAATTTGTGGCTAAAGAAAGTCGGAAAATTTAAGAAAAATGATATGCTTCCCTTCGAAAGATACCAAAACTACGTCTGAGCCTGCCCCCATCCGCATAGTCTTGAAGGATCGCCAGCAGATCTTTGAACCCATTATACTTGTCTATGGTGGAAACCTTTAACACGTGTCCAAATTTCGAGCAACCAAGATGTTGCTGGTGAAGGGCTCCTGGATAAGCTTGAGCAGGACTTGAGCAAAGTGGGCATTGCCCGGCCTGTCTTGACTTTGACCCTCAGCTCATTTCAAAGCTCCTTTTTCTGCTTTCGCTTTAGCTTGTTGAACTCGTTCTTCGAAGGTAGGCTGGAAGGGGATGGCTTCCAAATGTATCAAGTGAGTAGTTCTCACTCAGGATTTCAACTGCTTACTCAGATCAACTGATTTCCCTATAAAAATGTCCCTCAAATCTTCCGAACAGGAGCGAGGAACTTCTGCCCATGGTTGTAGACTTCTGAGGCTCTTGGATGTCTATATGGATAGATTATGAGGTTGGCCTCAATTTTCTTTCTTATTGCTCTCCCCAGCTAGCATTTTCCCCTTCCAAAGATCTCTCTCCATTTGACCTTTAGCTGATTTCTCCTACTGATCCTTGGATGCCCTTGTCATAACAGCATACTAGAAAATAGAAGATGTATCACCTTCTTTATCTGGTCTTTCATCCCTCTGACCTGGGCTTGGATATGCACTTGGAGGGGGTAGAGGGCCTCTTGGAGGTACTGGAGAAGGGAGAAGAATCTGCCACTTCGTTTTCTAACGCCCAGCATTGTGCGGTGCATTAGTGCGATGTCAATTGCGATTGAGGTCCCCATTCAAGCTATTGCTCTCAAACATCTTAGCAACTGGGTAGAATGGTAAGAATTGGTTGTAAACTTACTCAACCCAACGGTTGATTAGCTGAAGAGAACTTGCAAAAAAATAATCTCATTCCAGTGTGGTTCTAAGCCACATATACTCTGAAGCTTAAGTTACTAACTTAGTCCACGCTGGTGTCTAGTAAAGCTAAGCTAAGCTAGGATTGCGTACCTTGAATGGATGAGGTCCTTCCTTTCGTAAGTAAGGAAGGGCATATGAAAAAGCTCTCTACTTCATTTTACCGAGCGTGGTCCTCAGTGAAACTTGCATATTGGCTTCGATCCCTTTTACTAGCTCTCTACTTCATTTTCTCGAGCCACTGGAGCAAGTGTTCCCCATTCAAGCTATTGCTCTCAAACATCTTAGCAACTGGGTAGAATGGTAAGAATTGGTTGTAAACTTACTCAACCCAACGGTTGATTAGCTGAAGAGAACTTGCAAAAAAATAATCTCATTCCAGTGTGGTTCTAAGCCACATATACTCTGAAGCTTAAGTTACTAACTTAGTCCACGCTGGTGTCTAGTAAAGCTAAGCTAAGCTAGGATTGCGTACCTTGAATGGATGAGGTCCTTCCTTTCGTAAGTAAGGAAGGGCATATGAAAAAGCTCTCTACTTCATTTTACCGAGCGTGGTCCTCAGTGAAACTTGCATATTGGCTTCGATCCCTTTTACTAGCTCTCTACTTCATTTTCTCGAGCCACTGGAGCAAGTGTTCGTCTTGGGTATTCTCAATATTCCCAAGGATTTTGTTGTGAGCACCTTGGTGGGGTGTATTTCTTCAACCTTCTTCAACACCGACCACCCTTTTCAGCTTCTATCATATACTTCCATATCAACTGAGAAGTTCGCGGAAAGAAGTCGACTCTTTCCCAAGCACCTAGATCATCCATTAGCCCAGTGATAAAAAATGAACAATCTATATCATCGAAGAAACTTTCCACGTGGAGGTATTTTGCTTTGAACATTGCGACGTAGTCTCTTAGGGACCCTTCTCCTATTGTCGTAGGGTGAGAAGGTGCGAGACTGACCACCCTTTTCAGCTTCTATCATATACTTCCATATCAACTGAGTAGTTCGAGGAAAGAAGTCGACTCTTTCCCAAGCAACTAGATCAACCATTAGCCCAGTGATAAAAAATGAACAATCTATATCATTGAAGAAACTTTCCACGTGGAGGTATTTTGCTCTGAACATTGCGACGTAGTCTCTTAGGGACCCATTCTCCTATTGTCGTAGGGTGAGAAGGTGCGAGACTGGCTTCTGATTATCATGGCTTTTGAGAATTTGTTGACAAAGAGGGTTGTAAGTTCTAAAGAAAGACAAAATGCTT
>JAOANK020148017.1:0-17372 GCA_026257165.2 Telfairia occidentalis
TATTTGATACATTGATTTAAAATTTTATATATGTAATTTTAATATATAAAGTATATATTAAAATAATTATTTGAATGCGATTCAGATAATTAAATATATTTTAATATATAAGATACTAAAATATATAATTTGATTTAATAAATAATTATTTGAATGATATTCAGATAATTTAAATATATTTAAATATATAAGATATTAAAATGTGAGATTTGATTTATTAAATATATTAAATAATTATTTGAATGAGATTCAAATGATTTAAATATAAAATTTTATTAGGCTTATATTTTATTCCAAGTCCCTACAAATAGTACCTTAATCATTCAACCCTTATAGTTTTCTCTAAAAAAAATTTCTCAGTCTTTCAAGGAGGTTCCCACCAACCTTAATCCATTTGAGTCATAGCTAAGAAGACTTCGTGGAGAAGTTTCCAAAAGATCTTGAGGAGAAGTTGTTGAAATTTGAAGGAACATCTTGGAGGAGCTGAATAAGTGTTTCTTCAAAGGTAATTTTTTTTATATAATTCTAAATTATTTTCAATGTCGATCCTATATTCTAAATTGTTTAGAATCAAAATTTCACTGCATGATGAATTGTTCATCCCTACACTTTCTACCTTGGGTAGTGTAACATTCTGTTATTCTTTTTTTTTTTTTATTGAATTAAGTTGTTATTTTGTTGATTTGTTTGTGGGATATATTTTATGATTTAATATTTTTGTTAGAAAGAAATTAGTTAAGGTTTATTTGATGGTAATTAAGATATTTTACCTTTTGGAAAAAGGTAAAATTAAAGCTAATGGCAAACTCATTATTAAGTGAACAAGGGTTAGGATTAGGGTTTTGGGAGAACCCTATAAATATACTTGTTAGGGACCCTAGCCACCTAACTCTATCTCTATTCCAAAAAGAAAGGCCTTTTCAATTTTTCCTTTCCTTTTTCCTTCCTCTTTCACACAAACTCCCTGTCCCTTCTCCCAAAATTTTCTCCCTACCTCATGTTTACCTCTCTCCCAGACATAAATGGTGGGCTGCAACAGTGGCGACTAGTAGAGGCAATGGCAGTAGCTACAACAAGTGGCTGGTAGGGGTGTTTTTCTTCCTTTTCTTCAGTTTTCCTTAACTTTCCTTGCTCCGTTTGAGTTCATTTTGAGGACAACTTCTTTATCACCTCCCCCTATCCCAATCAGAATAGGTAAGGTAGTGGAGGTCTCAGTCTTTGTGTTTTTCTGAGATTTTCCTATTTTAATCACTTTTTTCCCCTTTTCTCGGCTGTTAGGGATACGTTTTTTTGGCAAAACGAAGGGTCAAAAAGAACAAAGAGTCAAAATCTATGAGTTGGTGGAATTAGAATTGCAATTTAAGTGGTAGTGAGGCAGCACGCGCTGTGGAGAGGATCTGCTACGGCACACGTGCCTACCTCGTTGGTGAGAGTATGGGGGCATGATAGCTCTGATCGGTGCGATTCCGGCAGCGTTGGACTCTTGGGGTTGAGTAGATTCTAAATCTTGTCCCTGTTCACCAATTCAAGGTGGCACGTACAGTGACACGTGGCAGACGATGACTGCGCGTGAGCTCTAGTTGGACCAGAAAAGGTAGTGTCTTCCCTACTTCGGTTGCCCCTCAAAATTTCTAGCATTTTTTTTTTAATTATAGGTTAAATTAGAATTTAAGATTTAATTAGGGTATTCTGGGAATTTGGACTTAGGTTGCATAAGGAATCGATTACCAGTTGTCTTGGATTTTACTTACTGTTTTCAATTTGGAATTGAGAGGTAAGTGACTTCGCTCCTAGATAAACCATTGTGCTAGGTCGGTATTGTTTGACTTGGTTTGGTATATGTGTTGATTATGCCTATCTTATGTCGTTTGAGAATGTGTGCATGATGATAGACTAGTGTGTTGAGCATGATGTATGGTTGATTGTATATGTGAATGTTATATGCCATGGGCATCGATTATATTTGGTTTATGAATACTTGGGGCATCATTGGAATATGGTGTGTTGGATGCCTTGAGGTTTTAGATTTTATGATATGTGTGGTTGAGACCTATGCATAGTTATGGATCGTGTGCATGTTCATATGTTGGAGCTATATCATCTCTGCTTAGAGCTATGTTTGAGGACCTCCATAAGATGCATTTTGTGCTGTGTGCTTATTTAAGGTTTCTCCATGAGATTTCGTATATTTGCTTAGTGTTGTAATGAGAACCTCCATGAGATGCATTCTCCGCTTTGTCCTGCTGTGTGCTCTTAAGGTACCTCGAGATGGCATACTCCTGTGAGAGTCAGGAAATAGGTCCCACATGAGTTGCATGACTGTTTGTGTTTGCATCTCCGACCCCAAGGGTTGGAGTTACTTACTGGGTATATTTTATATACTCAACCTATTCCTTTTATTTTTTTTAGGTAAGAGCAAGGGTTGGGTGGCTGATGGGGAACAATTGCATAAAGGCCATGATTGTGCGTTTCAGTCTTCTAGATGTCTACTTAGGAGCTACATCGTTTTAAGTGTTTTGAAACTGAATGTCATACTTTTGAACTATGTTTATTTTTCTTTTTTCAATTGCTTTAAAATTATGGATCCCAGCTTGTTGTCAATTGAAATTTTGGCACTTGGTTATTTCAGCATTTTGAGGAAATTTGATTCCAAGTTTGGAAATTCTTATAATTTTTATTTAAGAGCATGCATGCTAGTAGCGACCTTAGGTGGTCTAAGTCTAGAAGTCGAGTAGTTACAAATGGTATAAGAGTAAATACGGTTATGCAAACTGCTTACATCTTAAGCATGAGTGTGTCACCATGGCCATGTTGCAACCACCTCGTCACCACCAAGTATGCCTCTATTTTAAAATAAGGTTACTTGTGCTCTAAGAAAAATGGGTTAGGTTTATTGTGTATTTGTGTTGTAGAATTGTTTGATGAGTTATGTGATAGATAGGCTGATTAGGTTTAGTTTTTAGATCATGCCTCCTTGTGGTAGAGGAAGTGGTCGACGAGACAGAGGCAGAGACAGAGGTTGTGAAAGGGTGGTCCAAGAGAAGCAGCTCGAGGAATATCCTGAAGTGTAGCCCGAGGCATTAGTTGACGAACAACCGGTAGAGCAACAAGCTCCAGCTACAGCTAATCCCCCGATGGCAGAGGCTGTGTAGACAATGATACAGGCTGCGTTGAATAACCAAATGCAGCAGATCTTCTAAGGTCGCAGAAGTGTTTTGCTTCAGGTGAGATACATAAATGATTTCAAAAGTACGACCCCCAAGTTTTCAACGTGGTGGATGTAGACCCTACGAAGACTGAGTCCCGACTTACTTCCATTAAGGCTATCTTTCAATACATGGACTGCCCCTAGGAGTAAAAGGTTCATTGTGCAGTCTTCCCTTATATGTTGATTTTAGAACTTGAACAATGGAGCTTCATCCTCTCATTGGCCTAAGAGGGTCTTAGTTTAAGGTTAGATCATAAACATATTGTTCATATAAAGGATAAGTGAAACTTAAGGTTTAAGATGTAATTACAGGGGTAAAAAGAAATATGAATTACTCTTGAAAGATTGACTTGCATATAATGATTATATATCCATGAACATAACTCATCCTACAGTGCATAAGAGTGCAACTCTAAGTTTTAAGTGTAGCGACCTTGAGTTAATGAATAAAAATTAATTAATTAATGGGTTTGATTAATTAATCTTGTATCATTGGAGCTTATAATCTGTAGATCTATAAGGTCCCTTTGCTAGCTCAGTAATGTATTAATTATGTTGGAAGAAAAGAAAATTTGAAGTTGTTTAAATTTAAATTTAATGTATTAGATGCTTTAAATGATAACTGGAAAAATAAATGTATTTGATAAATTAATTAAAAGAAAATTTTATATATGTAATTTTAATCTATAAAGTATATATTAAAATAATTATTGAAATGAGATTCAGATAATAATGTAAATACATTTTAATATATAAGATAGTAAAATATTAGATTTGGTTTACCAAAGGATTATTTGAATGAGATTTCAATAATTAAATATATTTATTATATAAGATATTAACATATAGGATTTGATACATCAATTAATTATTTGAATGAGATTCAAATAATTTAAATATAAAATTTGATTAGGCTAGTTAGATTGTATCCGGAGCCTTAGGCAAACCTAAAACATAACATTAACTCGTGAGAAATACAAGAGTTTTTCTCATTACTTTTTCTCAACATATTTTCTTTTAAGAAGGTTCCCACCAACCTTAATCTCATCAAGTCACAGCGAGAAAGATCTTATGGAGAAGTTGATGTGATCTTAAGGAATGCCATATGAAGGAGTTGCTGAGATTTGAAGAAAAGAAGTGTTTCTCTTCAAATGTATTTTCTTTCCCTTGCTATATATTTTTAAATAATTTAATTCAATGACGATTCTAGATTAAAAATTATTTAGAATGAAAATTCCGTTGCACGAATTGTTCATCCTTACACTATTGTCGTGTGCCATCCTTGTTGCACCACTGCATAATCGCATTTCCGAGAACACCTAGGTTTTGTTTTCTTTTTGTTTTTCAATATCCACCTAAAATTATATGTAAATTGTTTGATTGAGTTAATTTTTTACTCCATTTTTGTCTTAATTTAGGTTTTGATTTTCTATATTTAGAGGTTTTAAAATAATTATGTTTCAGATCGATTTCTTTCAAGTCTATTAGAGTGTATTGGATCGATTCAATTTAGGATTCAAAGTAAAGTGACCCCATTATTTGATTATTGAGTTGTTTCTAAATGCTTGTTAATTATGTAATTGATGCAAGTTATTGCTATTTACCTATTTAAAACAATGTGGAATTGATGAAATAACAAGCTGAAGTTTTTAATGATATTATGTATGGTTGACATGAGTTGTTTGGATTATCTCTTAAACCTTACACTACTGAAAAAATTTAAAGTACCAACTTGTCATAAACTAGAGTACTTGAGTGTCCATAAATTGATATACTATATGGAAATTCATTTTAAGAAGAATCAATTTGAGATTCCATAATATAGGTGTTAAAAAATTTGTGGATTTGGGCATGATGAGCTTGATATCAAGCTAAGGTCTAAGGATGAAATGAAAATGGATGAGAGAGACAAATTGAAGGGCATATTATGAGAAAAGAAGAAAGTCAAATGGGGTATATTTTTCTTTACAAACCTTTAGGTGATGAGATTCATCTTCTTCCACTTTGTTACCATTGTAAAAATCAATGGTTTGATATCTTCACTTCAATTTCTTCTATCAATGATTAATCATAATATTTCATCTTCTTCCATTTCCACCTCTGATTCCTTCACCGATTCTTCCCTCTTCGACAAGCCTCTGCCCGAAAATTTGACTTGAAACCTATAAGTATTATGGTTGATTGGTATGAGATATTAAATCTATATTGTATAGGTAATATAAACTTGATAATGAATTGAACTTTAGTTAGACTTGCCTTTACTACTTGTTGTTAATGTAAAGGTGTTTAAAATTTAAATGGATGATGTGTTATGCCATCTAGGTGATGCTGCTGGGTGGAAGCATTTTGACCGAGAAGATCATGAGCTTGCTTCTGACCCACGAAATGTTCGTTTGGGATTAGCTTCAGATGAATTTAATCCATTAAAAAATATGAGCACTTCTTATAGAATGTGGTCGATTGTGTTTGTTCCATATAATTTGCCACCTTGAAAGTGCATGAAAGAATCTACGTACTTCATGTCCTTGCTTATACCTGTGCCAAAGTCTCTTGGAAAAGAAATTGATGTTTATTTACAACCTTTGGCTGAAGAGTTGAAAGACCTATGGAATAATGGCATGCACACCTATGATTGCATGAGTGATGAGTATTTTCAGTTATATGCATATTTGTTGTAGACCATTAACGATTTCCAGACATATGGAGACTTGTTTGGATGGAGTACAAAATGTTATCAAGCATGTCCCATCTATAAAGAAGATACATTGTCCTTTAGGATAAGGGACAAAGTATCTTTCATGGGACATCGTCGTTATCTTCTAAAGACTCACAATTGGCGTAAGAACACGGAACACGATGAGAAATAAGAATGCAGACCTTCTTCAGCTATAATGGATGGGGATGAGATTGTCTAACAAATAACGTAACATTCTGTTATTTGAACTGGTTATTAATAAGTGTTATTTTTTAGATTTATTAAGTGATTGAGAATTAATTGTATTAATTAGATAAATTTTTGGAGTTAGGAATTAATTGGTTTTACTTAAAGAGGATTAGATTATAAAATTTATTGGGTTTTTATTATGGATAAAATAAGATATAAAAGAAGATAAAATAAGAAGAATTTTATCTTTTAGGAAAAAGAAAATAGTTAAAGATAATAACAATTTTGAAATTATATCAAATTGGAATAGAATTAAGATTTTGGAGAACCCTATAAATATACATGTTATGAAACCTTAACCACCAAACCTTTTTCTTTTCAAAAGAAATTTTCTTCTCCTCTTTTCCTTCTCTCTTTCACGCCAACCTCCTCCTCCATCATTTATCACATGTTCACTCTCTCTCTCATCCTCCCATACGCGGTGGTGCGTGGGCAGTAGTAGCGCCAGTTCCAAACAATGAGCTTGAAAACTTATTGAGGAACGTAGATCAAGCTAGTAAGAATTAATTTAAAATTATTTAGAAAACCAAGTTAAGTGGCTCCGCTCACAGAGAAGCCTACGAGCTAGGAGAGATAAATTGTATGATAATTATCTTGTAAATGTAAAATATGTTGTATGTCGACATTGAGCATGTTTGTATGATCTTATGTTCTTGTTGTCTATAGAAATACTAGATTGAATGACTTGACATGTATAAGCATGTTGACTGTTAGAGGCATCGACCGATGAATATGTTGGGTGCCTTAGATATAATAAGATTCATGAATAGAACATGTGTTCAATATGATTGTTAAGTTAATTGGGACCTATGCATGGACTGTTGTGTGTTGCACGAATTGAATTGATGAGTGACAACCTCCCACGATTTAGAAGGTCGGTGTTGGGGAGGGCCCTAACTATATTGAATGAGTGTCATCTATCATCATATAGTAGTAGGTCTCTTGAGAAGCCTCACACTAGTACTTCAGAGGTGGCACTTGTAAGGGAGTGGGTGTGCTGTCATTGAGAGGATTTTAAATGACATGTCATTATGAATTGGCTGCTAGCCTAGACTGAAAACGCTAATATTAGGTTTTGCATGAGCATTGCTTGATTGTGTGTGTTTGCATGACCAACCATGGGTAGGGTTGCTTACTGGGTATGTGTTTTACATACTCAACATTTTCTTTAATTTTTTTTTTCAGGTAATGGCAAGGGTGTACTGGATGCCTGATGAGGATCAGTTGTGGATAAGCCATGGTCGAGTCACATAGTTTTTTACATTTTTAATTATTTTATTTTCAGTATTCTAATTAATGTTGGATTATTTAACTTGTTATTTTATATTATTGAACCTTTATGGGTTTTAGCATTCTTATTAATTCTTTAATAAATTTTCAATAATATATTATTATTTTTTAGATTGGGATCCCAATAATTTATATTTAATTATTTCTCTATTACTTTAACATCAAATAAGTTTTTAAATGCTAAACTCGAGTCGTTTCATCGTTTTAAGCATGCACGATTGTGACGATCTTAAGAAATTCAGTCCTAGAAAGTCGGGTCATTACAGTTGGTATCAGAGAAAATACGATTTTGTAGACCGCTTACATTGTAAGCATTAATGTGACCATGGCTAGATAATAACCACCTCATCACCACCGGGTATGCCATTGCTTCTTTTCTTAGATTGTATATTTCAATTTTATATGGAAATAATTGTTTTATTTTATTGAAGCATGCTGTACATTGTTATTGTGGTAAAAACCTGAATTGTGTGCTAGAATAGCCAATTAGACTTAGTTATAGGACACTACTCCAAAAGGAAAAGAAACTTGGAAGAGTGGTCGACTGGGCAGGGGACTAGTAACCCCCTGGCCGACATCTCCTATTTCACCACTTGAGAAACGACCTGAAGCCCTCTATAAGAAACAACCAACGAAACCGCCAATAGGGCAACATGTAGAACAAGTGTAATCTAGTATCTATGAATTTGGAGTCTCTGTAATTGCTAATACAAACTACAGATGCAGAGCGAAAAAGATCCAGTACTCTCCAGCTAGTACTGAATGTAGATTCAAAAGCAACGGTAGATACTAGAATTGCTAAAACATCTCGTGCAACCTTGCTAAGAACTCGATTATCTAGAAGAGTTTACTTTCTACCAATCTAAGATATTATAATTCTCATATGGTTTTGTGCGATTCTCCATCAACTAAACGTCCACCTCTATATCCACATCCTCATCATTTTCATCATCTTCCATATCAACATATTCGAAGCAAAAAAAATCTACAACACTATCACTAGTACTAGTATAGGTATTGGTAAAAGCAGAAGTAGATTGGCTCATTTGACTCTTTGATGTAGAAGAAACATTCTTAGGCATAGACAAATTATATTCATTCAATAATTGTCTCAAAACATCTTCAACTTTCTTTCCAATTTCCTTTGCCACATTAGACTCAAATAGTTAGATTGAAACAGTACATAAGAAACTTCATATTATAATGAGGGTCGAAAACAAATGCAACATATAATAAGTAATTTACTTTTTCACTACTCTCCCAGTACTTATCATATTTTAGTTGCATTTCGGTCGCAACGTCAGAAAGAATGGGACTATCACTATCACAAGAATATTTTCTTATACAATTATAAATAGTAGCAATCTCATGGAAGACCATATTGGAAGTACTATAAAGAGAACTAGAAATTTTAAGAGTCATTTCATAAAATATAGATAAAAATTTTGAAAATATGTGAACAACCTCTCAATTTTAATTTTTGGATTCTCCTATTTCATATACAAGTAGGCTATGTCATGGTCTTCTAATCGTTCAAATGCCTTCTCAATTTTTTCTGTTGCCTCAAGCATTATGTTGAGTTCCCCCTAGTTGGAACATCAAGACATAGAAGACTATTGCTCGATATGTTCTCCTCTTCAATACACTTTTTAAATTTACCAAATCGAGCAGGAGATGATCTAACAAATCTTTCATCATTTCAAATTCTAGTCATCGACTCATGCACATCTTTCAAGCCATGACTCACAATCAAATTTAGAATATGCGTACAACACCTAACATGCAGAAATTCACCTTTCAACACCAACCCATATTTAAAATGCTTAACAAGATCACCAATAACAGTATCGTTTGATGAAGCATTATCCATAGTTAGCGTTAAAACCTTTTCAATCCCCCATTGTTTCAAACACCTTTCAACTTCTCTTCCTATTGTCTCCCCTTTATGATTATCAATTTGAGAAAAATTTATGATCATTTTATCCAACAATTCCTATAACTATCAATAAAATGTGCAGTCAATACCATATAATTAATATTTTGACAGGATGTCCAAGTATTAGTTGTGAGTGAAATTTTATACCCTTGATCCACAAGAAGTTCTTTCAGAGCTTGTTTTTTAGTAGCATATATCGCTAAAATATCTTTAGCAATTGTAGTTCGAGAAGGAAGAACAAACTTTGATTCCAATAAAGTGATGGTCCCCTCCACAAATCTCTTAAATCGTTCACTCTCCACAATCTATATGACAATTCGTCAATTATGATCATCTTAGCAAGGTGTCTCTTAGCATTCTCTACACTAAAAATTTTACATTGAGTGAGGTATTTACTGTAGTATTTTCTCCAACACTCTCATTATTTTTAAATACCAATTTTTTTTGTTGAGATGCATCTTTCTTTTTTGTGAAGGAACTTTCTTTGCAATAACTCTCAATATGTAATCTCATTGTCTCTGTCCATTCCTTTTTGTACGACAAGCATATACACTACCACAATATTACATTTAGCTTGTGGTCTATCTTCACTACAGTCAGGCAATCTAGTGAAGTGATCTCATACCACTGAAGTTCGTTTCCTCTTTCTTTTTGTTGGTAGTGGTGGACCTAGTGATGGTATCTCACTAAGTTCATCTATATTGTCATTCTCATAATCATGTTCATCTTCATTCCTCATTGAATTCGACATTATATCACGATCACCTATGACAATTAGGAAAACAAGTTAATTGATAAATATTGATAGCATTATCAAATTTAAAAAAAAATCTTAATTAAAATTTAAAGTAAGTTATAACTTAATAGGTTTTAACTTTTTTAAAAAATAAGTTAATAGGTTTTAACTTTTAAGGCCTTCAGTAATTAAGTATATGTATACCAATATAAGTATTGTCACAAAATACACATTACTAAATACTAATTAATAAAAAAATAAAAGAAAAAAAAATAGACAAAAAAATGCAAAAAAAAAAAAATGCAAAAAAATGCAAAAGAAGAGAAACTCACTCGTGGGTTTCATTCTATTTTGGCGCTAGGGGCAAAACAATCGTCACCCAAGGGAAGAGACCAAAGAGTTCACCAACACGAACAACATTAGCAGAAATGTAAATAAGTTGGATTATGTATTAAATGATACAAGTATTTTATTTTAAAAAAACTTACGACATATGCATGGGCTAGGGTTAATATGGTATATAGACTAGTAATAAGTTAAGTAATAAGAGACTTTTTGACTTCCCATTCCATATAGGAAACGATATAAGTTTTGGGCCATTATGGGCTCTATCTATCTGTCGGAATAAGTTTGAGGTATCTATTTTTGCATTTATTTAAAAAAAGAGAATTGGATCAGTTCGACTTACAAATGGTTTGGACAAGCCAAACCTGAGCTGAACCCGATTAGGGGGCAGTTTTGTTAGTCGGCTTCATCAACTTGGTCGATTTTCCCTTGCACCCCCACTTATACAGTTGCAAATTGGTGTTAATCTTCGTGATTCTCGCACTTCCTTTGGGATCTCAATCTCCGTCACAGATTCTGATTCGAGCTAGCTACATAGTAGGGCTTCTTGGCTAGGGTTGTGATGAGAGTGGTTGGGGTGTGGAATGGAAGATGAAATTCTATTGACTTTCATGGCTGATTTCCATGGCTAATAAATTCCGCACCGAGCTCGGGCTTTTTACACTTCCTACTGGTAATATTACTAGTGATTTGTGGTAATTTTGTTTTAACTATACATCCTCTTCTACACCCAAACCGTAACCCTAAGTCAAATAAGCATATCTATTCCACCTCTTTCATATTTCTCAAATCATAACCAAATGCCACCCATTCATTTTTTTAATTCAATAGGATTTTTCAACCATATCTATTTCACACACCTTATATCTCTCAAATCGTAACCAAATATCACCCTTTCAAAAAAAATTTATTTTTAAAAAAATCAATAGGCTTTTACAACTTTTTAAAAATAAAAGAACACATCCTTTTGATAAACTACCTTTCTTCACACACATGTTTTTACAGAATAAATACCATCCTTTCTTTCAAATTTGCCTCCAAAATCAATTTTTCTTTCACCCACAACTCAATTTCATTATGTTAAGTTATAACATTTCTTTCTCTTTTATAAGAGACCATAAACCTTTTCAAAAAGAATGGAAATTAAAGGTTTTTGTTCTTCCGAAAGAAAACATTGAACCATGTTAGAAAGAAGCTTGCGAATCCAGAAACTTATTTTGGCTGATGAAGAGGTAGCGTATAAAATTAATTGTGTTCTATTCATTTTATTTTTCCTTTTCATGTTGTTGCTGGTTTTTATGATTTGCTTAATATTGTTACAGAAAGCATAGTTGTAAATCATTTATGCTCTCTTTCAAATATAATTTGTTGTGATATTCAAAGAGAAATGAGTAGAAAGGAAAAGGTTTGAACATAGGAAATTGAGTTTCTTCTCTATATTGAAAAGTGTTCAGTGGGCAGTGATATTTATAGATATCAACTACTGAATACAATGTAATTAATATCAGAAATAATCCAACAATATAGACTATTTTAATAACAGTATTTGGTTATTCTATTGATTAGGCTTCACACCCCCCTCAAGCCAATGTCGGATGTAGAGAACACATTGAGCTTGTGTTTGATTTTGAGAAAGGATGTTGCAGAGAGGGGTTTTGTGAAAATGTCAGCTAATTGAGCAAAGGCGGGTAGATATTGGATGTATAGCTTGCATTGTAGAACAAGGTCTGAAACGAAGTAAATGTCAAGTTTGTTCGAGAGTGGAGTACTAGATTTGCACTTAGATGGACTCAGGTTATCACACCATGACATTGGAGCACGTGACATAAGAACTTTCAGATCATTGAGCAGCTCATAGGGCCAGATTAATTCTGCAAATGTATGGGAAAGGCTTCTGAATTCAACCTCTATACTCGAGCAGCTGATTATACCTTGCTTCTTAGAACCCTAGGTGACTTAGTTTCCTCCAAGAAATACACAAAAGCGAGTCGTGGACTTCCTATCATCTGGGTCAGATGCCCAACCCGCATCAACATATGCCGTTAGTTCCAATCCTGAGGGTTTTTGAAGGAGTAGTCCATGAGACAAGGTTCCTTTTAGATATCTCAACACTCGTTTGACAGCTTGCCAGTGAAGAGAGGTGGGAGAATGCATAAATTGACACAATTTGTTGACTAAGTAGGCAATCTTTGGTCGCGTGATTGTTACATACTGCAGAGCATCGAAAATGCTCATATACTGACGAAGATCCTGAAGTTTGTCACCTGGTATTCTTGAAAGCACATGGCCACTCAACATTGATGTAGCAATGAAGTTGGCATTTTCTATTTGGACCTTATGAAGCAAATCAAATATGTACTTGGTTTGTGACATAAACAAACCACCTAATGGAGGGTAAGACACCTCAATACCAAAGAAGTAGTTTAGGCGACCTAAGTCCTTAAGTGAGAATTACAGATTTAGCATCCTTAATAGTTCATCAATTTCAATAGAGGACGAACCCGTTATCACTATGTCGTCTACATAAATGATGATGTAACATTCTGAGTTCGCATGTTGATGAAAGAGAAGAAAAGTATCTGCCTTAGACTGTGCAAAACTAATGAAACATACGAAGGATGTTAGGCTGTCGAACTAAGCCCTTGGCACTTGCTTGAGTTCGTATAGAGCTTTGTGTAGTTTGCATACCAGGGGCTGACTACAATTGGAGATAAAACCAGCTGCTATTCCATATAGACATTTTCAGACAATAACCTATGTAGGAAGGCATTGTTAATGTCCAATTGTCTAAGACTCCAGCCACGAGCCAAGGCAATGGTAAGAAGCACACGTATAGTGATTGACTTAATTACGAGGCTAAAGGTATCAGTGTAATCAACATCAGCTACCTGATCAAAGCCCTTAGCTACTAATCTCGCTTTGTAGCGAGTAATGGAGCCATATGCATTTCGTTTGATCTTGAAGACCCAATGACATCTAATAATCTTTTGATTAGCATGCAGTGCAACTAGTGACCATGTGTTATTCTTTAGTAAGGCAGCATGTTCATCCTTCATAGCTTGAACCTAGTGAGGGCATTTTAACGCTTCTCTAACATTGGGTGGCTCCACTTCAAGTTACTCAATTAGTAATATCTTGGGTTTGAAAATACCATTTTTAGATCTTGTTACCATATGATGTCTATTATCTACAGCTGGATCACAAGGTTAAGTAGTAGACGACTCTGGCATAGGTGTAGATGAGGTATTTGGTGGGGATGAGGATAAAGGTGATGGTAAGGAAAATAGTAAGGGATGGGGATTTGGAGAGGGTGATAGAAGAGATGGGATTTGAGACAAAATTGAGGTATCTGTTTGAGGTGGGATAGTAGTTGGCATAGGTAATGATGACTGAGATTGAGTTGAAAGTAAGGGTAAGGAGGAAGTGACAGTAGGTGAGGTATCTAGAATTTTGGGGAAAAGAGAGTTGTAAGGAAAGGAGAATCAAGTTGAACACTCCTTGAAATATATATTTTCCCAGATTTTTCGATGCACTTATAGCCTTTGTGCACATTGCTATAGCCAGGAAAGATGCAAGGTGAGGAACAAAAAGTTAGTTTGTGTGAGTTGTATGGTCGTAAGCAAGGAAAACAGAGACAACCGAAAGCTTTAAAAAGAGAGTAGGAGGGCTTCTTACCAAAGAGCTTCTCCATAAGACTAATGCAATTGAGGACTGTAGTAGGCAACCTGTTAATAGTGTAGATAGCAATAGTAAATGCATCATCCCAAAACGAAATTGGTATGACAGATTGGGATAAATGGGTAGGACCCATTTCAACACTATGCCTGTGTTTTCTTTCTATAATACCATTTTGCTGAGAGGTATGGGGGCAAGTGACTCTGTGAGTGATTCCGTGTTTTGAAGATATGGTACTAAGGATCTATATTCCCCACCCCAATCTGTTTGGAGAGATCTTATAGGTTTAGCTAGTACTTTCTCAATGTGGGTTTTGAAGGTGATAAAGGCCTTTGATGCTTGAGATTTGGTTTCAAGAAAATAGATCCATGTGTACCTAAAGTACACACAATGAATGAGATGTAGTAACAGAAGCCATTTGATGAAGATTGAAAAGATGGGCCCCTTAAGTCTGATTGAATTAGCTCATGGGGAGAGGACAACACAGTGTTGGAAGTGGGAAAAGGCAATATGTGATTATTTCTTTTTGCACAGTCCGAAAAAAAATAAGAAATATCAGTGGAACAAGCTATTTTATTATCATGAAGTATTTTGAGAACAGTGGGTGAAGCACAGTGACCTAGACGTTTGTGCCAAAGGTCATATACAAGAGATTTTGAGAAAACAATATTACATGATATGTTTGAATTAGATGAATGCAATTTGCCAGTTGCTGATGTCGATTTGGAGAAGCAGGTGAACCTATACAGTCCTTCATGGTTTTGTCCTTGGAGAAGAGTGGTTCTAGTGGCTTGATTCTTGACAAAGCAAATAGAAGGGTGAAATTCAAAGAACACAACATTATCTCGAGCAAATTGGCTTACACTGATTAGGTTCTTGGTTACATTTGGTACATGAAGTAGGTTTTGAAGAATAAAAGGTTTATTTGAAGGAGAAAAAAGAAGAGAAGAACCAGAATGAGTTATAGACAAACCTTCACCACTTGTAGGTTGTATTTGACTACCATTTGGACTGGGGGAGCTGACTGTTAAGTTGTTGAAATCATTTGTAATGTGATTTGAAGCCCCTGAGTTAGGATACCAATTTGAATCAACATTGAGGTGTGGAGCCATTACCATTGCCTACATTTGATTTTGAGTTGCATTTGAATATTGTCCAGTGAAGGATTGATTCAAATTGCCATGTTGTTGTCCGTTATTCTGACTGTTCACTCCAAAGTCGGTAGAATTGAATCTATGATAGCATTTTAGTACTGTATCTCCAAATTTTCCACACAATTGACACTATGGTTTGTTGTTTTGGTTCCAACCTTTGCCTCCTCTAGAGTTTCTGCCTCTTCCTCGATTTGCATAGTTGGGATTCCAGTTTCTTTGATTAGTTGAGTTCTTTTTTAGTTATCTGTGGTATTCGTTGCAAGATTGACAAAAGGTCATGATCCTTCAATATTTATTTTTGAATTTTCTTCAATTCTTGTTTCTTGAGCATATAACAAACTATATACTTCTTTTAGAGGCATTGGTTTGGACTTTGCAGTGATAACTGAGATTGCAGAATTGTATTCTACCCCAAGTCCTACTAGAAGCAGATAATATGATCTTTTGGGGTCACTTTTTCTCCCATTGCTACCAAGGAATCCACCAATTTCTTCATTTTGGAGAAGTATTCTTTCAATTTCATGCCTCCCTTTTTCAAATTTTGCATCTTCCTCTAGTACTGAATTTCGTGCGCCATATATCTTGTAGCTTAAATTTCTTCTAAGGTGTCCTCGATATCTTTTTCAGAGTTGCATTCTAACATGTGTTCAAAAACTTCTTCTGTCATTGACCTATAGAGCCAAGAGAATATCAACTTATCTTGCCTTGACCATTTGATGTATTCTTGATTGATTCCTTTAGAATCTGGTAATTCTTGCTCTGGTTATTCTTTTTCACCATTTATAAATCTTTCGAGGCTGTGACTGTAACGTCTCTTAAATTTTTTTATTGTATTTAATTCAAATTATGTGTTGTTGAATTATGTAATTAAGAGACTAAATTTTTTGTTTTTACTTTAGAGGAGGAATTTGTATATAATAATTTAATGGGTTTAAAAAGGGGTTTTTATTGGGAAAATTAGAAGGAAATTTAGTGATGACACTCTCTTAATTAGAGGACCTAGGGTTAGGGTGTAGGGTTAAGGTGAACCTTATAAATGTATCATTAGGGTCCCTGGCCACCAAAACCATTTTTCTATTCCAAAAAGAAAGAGGTCATCCTAAATTTTCCCCTCTTTTTCTCCCTTTCACGCCAAACTCCACTCCTCCCCCCTAAAAACTTCTCTTCTCTCAACCAAACCTTCCTCCCTCATGTGCACCCCTTTCCCAGAAGGCAGTAGCAGGTGGCGGCAGAAGCTGATCGGCGATCGGGATCGGTGGCGGCGACGACAAGGCGTTTTTCCTCTTCCTATTTGAGTTCACCAACTCTCGTAGCTCCGTTTTGTCCCAAATTTTGAGGACAACCTCCTGATCACCTATTCATAACCCAACCAGAATAGGTAAGCTATCGAAGTTCTCAAACTCCCTAGTTTCTTAGTTTTTCCCCATTTTAACAATGTTTTTCCCTCTTTCTCAGTCCTTCGGAAAGGGCGATTTTGGAAAACGAAGGGTCGAAAAGCACTAGGAGGTCGAGATCTACATGTTGGTGAAATCAGAATCACGATCAGAGCTGCGGTGGAGGCTCACGCAAGGCAGAAAGAAAAACAAGTGGTAGCGCGTCGACGGTCCTCTAGGTCTGATTCCGGCGACGTTGAACTCCTGACAGTGAGTAGATTTCGAACCTGGTCTTTGTTCGCCAATCTGAGGTGGCGCGTGGGAGGCACTCGCCGGACGGCAGTGACACGTGGTGGCGCGTGGCGGCCCATGGGCTGCAGTCAGTCCAGAAATAGAGTGTCTCCCCAATGACGTTTGCCCCTCAAAACCCTAAATTTTCTTTTTAGTTGTTTAATTAATTTGATTTTAGGTTTAATAAGGGCATTTTTGGTATTTTGGACTTAGGTTGCTTAAAGAATCTATTACCGATATTCCTTGGTTTCATTTGCTATTTTCCTGAGATTTGAGGTAAGTGACTTCACTCTTGGATAAACCATAGGGCTAGGTCAGTAATTTGTTTGATTTGTATGTTGTAATGCTTATCTTATGTAGTTGTGAATTGAGCATGATAGCGTGCTAGTAATATAAGCATGATGAGTACATAACTATTAT
>JAOANK020148201.1:0-17369 GCA_026257165.2 Telfairia occidentalis
TATTTAATAGCTATTGTCGGGTAGCTGTAGTGTAATATTGTGCTATTAATATTACTTGTATTGGTAATATTTTGTCTAGGCTAGTGGTACTTAAGTTGTCCATTTGTGACGCACCACTTACCTGAGAATTTTACCTTTGGGTGATATTTTGGTACAATAATTCACACACTATTCACTTAGGTGAATTAGAAGATTGGTGGAAATTGCCCAAATTCCACAACATGACCGTCGGCTACAAGACGGATGAAAAATACGTTGACCTAGCAGTCAAAGAAGCTTCAATTTTGATTTTAAAACCAAACAACATCCGACCACCACCAATTTAGTACCAATCAGCACCGATCCCCACTGTCAGCCAACATTCACGAGCCAGAGGACTAATCCCCTTTTTTTTAGATAAGACGAAAACAGCTGCCGAAAGATCACAACTTCTTCCATGGATTTTCATCAATCTGAATTTCACATGCTACAACTTCTTGGAGCCAATTGCAACAAATATCTCCAAAATAATTAATAAACAATCTTCAATTTTTACTCCCACCTTTGTTTCTTGAACGAACAAAGGTGCTTCACCAATTGAAGCAGAACCACTGTTTGGTTTATTCGCTGGTTTTAGACTTTAAATTGGTTTTTTTTTTTTGTTTTAAATTAGCAACCCATTGAAAATTAGCAAGACCGGCAGCAAGACTTCAAATGCCAGAGAACTATCGACCTCACTTCTTTCTGGTACCCCTGCCAGCGGCTCAACTTCTCCCAAATTTACATAAAAAATAATAATACAACAAATCCTAACCCTTATGGGTTTAACATTTGATCTAATCAAATAAAAATCACTAATGCCAAATAAATATGCCTAATTAACCAAATTGCAATCTACAATTCATATATCACATATATATGAATTAAAATAACAAGAAAACAATTTCCTTTTAAAAGAATTTTCATCACCGCTTTGATACCACTTGTAGGAAAATTACCTAGATTCAATTCGGAACCCGGCTCAGCGGAAGCTGACACATTGATTAGAAAATGTGGATCGCAATGACAACTTTTGATTAAAAGGGTTTTTATAGAAACAATTTTCGAAAAACTAACCTTTGTGATATTACAAAAGCGACAAGTCATTGAGACTCCACATGATCTTTCGAGCTATCTTCGATCTGCCACAAACCGGTGTGCGGGCACCTTTGAGAGAACTGATAAGAAAACTAATTTTTTTTTATTTTCTTACTGGTGGCGATTGTTTTTCTTATTTTCTTCGTGGTGGCTATTGGGAGGAGAAGGAGGCAGAGAATACTCAAGGACTGCTTGGTTAAGATTTGGCCAAGTTTCTGCAAAAACCCTAACTGCTTTAAAATTCTCTAATTTAATTTAATTATGAAAAATTAAAATCCTATTTAATTTTTATAATTAATTGCTTAGCACTCATCATATGGGTTTGGGCTCATCGACCCTTCCATGGACCCCAATATTAAGCCATGCTCCATTGAGCTTCTAAAAAATCAATAGGCTCATTTCCTATGTATAATTGTGCCTAAAGCTTGTCCAATTATCCAATTGGTCTTCCAAAGTCCAATTGGCCCAAATTGTAATTAATTGATAATAAATCTAATTTATTATTAATAGTTAAATTAAATAATTGAACTAAAAATAAATAATCTTGATTATTCAATTTTCTCTCAACCAAGTGTTCGTTGTAGAGGTAACAAGCTAGCAAAGGGACCTTATGAACCTACAACTTTGAACTCCAATGGTCGAGATTAGTTAGTCAAACTCTTCAACTAACTAACCTCACCATTAACCCTGAAGTGGCTTCAATATAGATCTAAAGTTGCACTCTCGCACTGTAGATAAGTTTTGACCACAAATATAACTATAGCAGTCATCTGATCCGTCACAAAGTGACTCATGGTTCCAGCTGGACAATATTACCATTTTGTTCTTGGCCCCACCTCTTACTCCTTAAGTACCACTAGCTCTCTAATAAATAGCCTTCTATGAATAATCTCATCATGGGAAATCTTCTTAGGGTATCAAGAAGCAGGTACCCTATTATCCAAGTTTTGAACTAGCACATTAAGGGAATCACTTATATACACACTTGATATGGAGCAGTGCACACTTTGCACTTTCTAATATTGAGTGGCTGAGAATTCTATTTTGTGTAGTCCCAACTCCCCAATTGAATGTGTTTCCAAGACAGTAGGTTTATTGAGCAAACAAATAAGTTACTCTCACCACACTGCTTAAAGAACACACCTGGATAGACAAGAGTTCATAACACAATTAGGATTCAGATCAAATGACCAATGATCATCCTAATGATGTGTTTGCATTTTCTTTAACAATCTTAGAAGAAAGGTGCATAACATACTGTTGTCCAGTCTTATACAATTTCATTGCATACAATACCTCCACTCATATGTCATCACATGAACATCTGGATAAGACCATTTGTAATAGTTATAAAATAGACCTATCAACAGTGTACTAGAATAAGGTCCCCAACCCTATCTGGATAAATAGTGGTATTTTGTGGATTTTGTATATGAGTAATTTAGTCCAGAAAAATCAAGAAAAATATACAATTTCCTTTGTTTCCTTTATTTGTTTTTAATATTATAATTTTTCGGTATTCGTGTTCTCATGGTGCCTCGCTTTTCTCTTTAATTTCACAACACATTATCAGCACGAGGGATTGAAAATGGAATATGTAACAATAAAATATCATCGCATCCTATGGTGAAGTTTGAAAGAAAGATATGATCATAAAAAAATAGCTATTCTTTCTAAAGCTCGTTACGAATGGATGCACTTAAGGCTCCAAGATTTCAAATCAATAAGTGATTACAAGTCCACACTATTTAAAATCAGTTCAAAATTCTCATTATGCGGAGAGAAAGTTACTGATGCAGATATGTTAGAGAAGACATTTTCTACCTTTCATGTCTCAAATATGCTCATGCAACAGCAACATCAAGAGAAAGGTTTTAAAAAGTATTATGAATTCATTTTAGGTCTGCTCGTGGCTGAACAAAATAAAGAGTTATTGATGAAAAATTATGAATCTCGACCAACTAAAGCACCACCATTCCTTGAAGTGAATGCTGTAAATTTTAACAATCGTGGTCGAGGTTGTGGTCGTGGTCGAGGTCGTGACTACAGTAGAGGAAGAAATAATTATACTTTCTGTGGTGGTCGTTATAATCATCCAAATTTCAAGAGAACCACATGAAATAATGATTACAAAGGAAAAGCTCTACAAAATAAGAGTGTTGAACATAAAGGCTTCAGAATACAGAATGACTGAACATCGGTCTTGTACTTGTCGTACGTCAAAACATTGTTACTTGATCTTTATCAACCTTCTTTGAAGGAAAAAAATGTGGAAGCAAATTTTGCTTACCAAGATAATGATATATTTGACCCATCCAATATAACAAATTTGGATGTGGCAGACTTCTTCAAATCTCCCGAAGAGACAATCGGCACAATTGATGGAATAGCAAATGCTTCTTTTGATTTTGAGAATATTCAAAATCAAAAGAAGCATTTGTTATTCCATCAAATTAATGTTATTTGTTTCTAGAATCTATCTTTCATGTTTTTTTTGCTAAGGTTGAACTTTTATATTACAAGTTTTGTTTCTCTTGTTGTAATTATTTTGTTTAATGAAGAAGCATGAACAATTTTCATGTATTGGGTAACTAAAAAATGAGCAATGAAGATCTATGTCTGGCAGACTATGCAACTATGCACACAATACTTACAAATAGAAAATATTTTTCCAAATTGACAATGCTGGAAGCAAAAGTCAATACAATATCAGGTTCTGCAAATCTAATTGAAGGTTTTGGAAAAGCAAATATTATTTTGCCTAGAAAAACGAAATTTACAATTAACAATGCATTGTTCTCTAGTCAATCAAAGAGAAATCTATTAAGTTTTAAAGATATACGTTGCAATGGTTATCACATTGAGACTAATAGTAAAAATAATATGGAGTATCTTTATATTATATCTACTGTCTCACATGAAAAACGTATATTGGAAAAGCTACTTACTTTATCTTTTAGATTATATTATACAGATATACGAGTAATTGAAACATATGCAACAATGAACTTGAAATTCATGAATCAAGATATATTTTCTATTTGGCATGACCAACTGGGTCATCTAGGGTCTATAATGATGAGAAAAATTATTGAGAATTCACATGGACATCCATTGAAGAGCCAGAAGATTTTTCTATCTAATGAATTATTATGTGATGCTTGATCTCAAGGCAAATTAATCATTAGACCATCACCAGGTAATGTAGGGATTGAATCACCGCATTTTTAGAACAAATTCATGGTGATATATGTAGACCTATTAATCCACAAAGTGGACCATTTAGATATTTTATGGTATTAATAGACGCATCCAGTAGATGGTCACATGTGTGCTTATTATCTAGTCGAAACCTTGCATTTGCAAGATTACTTGCTCAAATAATTAAACTAAGAGCACAATTTCCTTACAATTAAGACCATTCGTCTTGATAATACTGGTGAATTTACATTCCAAGCATTTGATAATTATTGTATGTCAATTGGATAAGTGTTGAACATCTTGTAGCCCATGTTCATACACAAAATGGTTTAGTAGAATCATTTATAAAACGTTTGTAGTTAATTATTAGACCATTGCACATAAGAGCTAACCTTTCTACATCTGTATGGGGTCATGCTATTTTACATGCTGCATCACTTGCACGCATTAGACCAATAGCTTATCATAAGTACTCGTCATTACAATTAGCTTATGACCATGAGCCAAATATTTTCCTTCTGATAATTTTTGGATGTACAATATATGTTTCAATTGATCCGCTACACCGTACTAAAATGGGTCCTCAAAGGAGGTTAGGAATATATGTTGGATTTGATTCCCCATCAATATTTATTAAATATCTTGAACTCATGACGGGTGATGTATTTACTGCACGATTTGTTGATTGTCATTTTAATGAGACAACAACATTAGGGGGAGGAATTAAGAAGTTGGAAAAAGAAATTACATGGAATGCATCGTTATTGTCTCATTTTGATCCCCGTACAAATCAATGTGAAATTAAAGTTCAAAAAATAATTCATTTGCAAAATATAGCAAATCAATTACAAGATGCATTAGATGCTAAGAAAGTAACTAAGTCATATATACCAACTGCAAATGCTCCATCGAAAATTAATATCCCAACGCAGCAAGTTGTCATTAATGAATCCGGGACATGCCAGAAGTGTGGTAGACCAATGAGTTCCAAAGATAAAAATCCTCGAAAAAGAAAAGTAGTCAATAATAATTAAAGAAAAAAGACTTAGTTGATGATGTAAATACCCATGAGGAAACCTTGGACATGACTGATAGTATAATTAGTGAAGAAGGTGAAATACCTAAAGTTAATAATGAGATTTCAATAAACTATGTCATGACAGGAAAAAGATGGAATCGAACTAATGTAGTTATTGACAACATTTTTGCATATAATGTTGGTCTTGATATTATATCTAAAAATGAGGATTCTGAACCAAAATTTGTTGAAGAATGTCGACATAGAAAAAATTGGCTTCAGTGGAAAGAAGCAATCAAGGCAGAATTAAACTCACTTTCAAAATGTCAAGTTTTTGGACCAATGGTCTGAACACCAGAAGATAACAAGCATGTGGGATACAAATGTGTATTTGGAAGAAAAAGAAATGAAAATAATGAGGTCACAAAATATAAAGCAAGACTAGTTGCACAAGGTTTTTCACAAAAATCTGATATTGATTATGAGGAGACATATTCTCCGGTGGTGGATGCAATTACACTAAGATATTTAATTAGTCTAACTGTGTTTGAAAGTCTGGACATGCATTTTATGAATGTAGTCACAACATATTTATATCGATCTCTTGATAATGACATTTATATGAGAATCCCTGAAGAATTTAAGATACTTGAAACATATAATCAAATTCTCGGGAATTGTATTCAATAAAGTTACAGAGATCACTATATGAATTGAAACAATCATGACAAATGTGGTACAATCGCCTGAGTAGTTATTTGTCGAAAGATAGATGTCAAATAATCCAATATGTCCATGTGTTTTTATAAAGAAATCACAGTTAGAATTTGCTATTATAAATGTATATGTTGATGACTTAACTATAATTAGAACTCTTGAAGAGCTTTCAAAGTCAATAGAATATCTTAAGAAAGAATTCGAGATGAAAGATCCTGGAAAATGAAATTTTGCCTTGGTTTACGAATTGAACATTTAGCAGATGAGATATTTGTTCATCAGTCAACTTATACAGGAAAATTTTTAAAAAGGTTCTATATGGATAAAACACATTCATTGAACACTCCAATGAAAGTTTGTTCACTAGATGTAAAGAAAGACATATTTCAACCTCAATATGATAATGAAGTATCATATCTTAGTGCAATTGGTGCACTTATGTATCTTGCTAATAATACAAGACCAGATATTGCATTTTCAGTTAATTTATTAGCTAGTTCTTCTCCAACAAAAAGACATTGAAATTGAATTAAGCATATACTTCATTATCTCCGAGGAACAATTGATATGAGTTTGTTTTATTTAAACAAACCAAATTTTGATCTAGTTGGTTATGCAGATTCTAGATATTTATCTGATCCACACAAAGCTAGATCTCATATAGGTTATCTATTCACACGTGGAGGAATTGCTATATCATGGCGATCAGTGAAACATACCATAACAACCATTTCCTCAAATCATGCTGCAATTCTTGCAATTCACGAAGCTAGTCGAGAATGTGTATGACTAAGATCTATGACTCAGCACATTCGTGAAACATGTGGTTTGTCTTCTAGTAAAATTCTTCCAACAATATTATACGAAGACAACACAACATGTATAGCCCAAATTAAAGGAGGATATATTAAGGAGATATAACAAAGCATATCTCACCAAAACTTTTCTACTCTCATGATCTTGAAGAATGACGACATCACTGTACAATAAATTTGTTCGAAGGATAACTTGGTAGACTTATTTACAAAAGCATTACCTACTACAACCATTGAAAAATTGGTGCACAACATTGGAATGCGACGACTCAGAGATCTCTAGAAATGTTTCCATGAGGGGAGCAAATATATTGTATTCTTTTAGGTTTATTAGATTATATGAAATATGTACTCTTTTTCTTTCACTATAATTTTTTTTTCCATTGGGTTTTTTCACAGTAAGGTTTTAACGAAGCATATTTCATGGACATCTGGGGAGTATTATAAATATTATAATAAAATAAATGCACATGCTTAGTGTCCTTAAAAAAACAAAATGTCTTATCTCCCTAAAGACTACATGTTCTTATTGTCCAAATGGTTCTGCATCCAAGTTGTCATATTGCCTATAAATAGTGTCATTTTGAGATTTTATGTATGAGTAATTTAGTGAGGAAAAATCAAGAAAAATAGCTAATTTCCATAATGTTCACAAATTCTATTTTATTTTCTAAATTATTCGTGTTGTCTCGTTTTGCTGTTCAATTTCACAACAAATTGAAAATTGATTTTTTTTTTTCCAATTTATATTATAATTCATAAATTTCATTTTCTTTATGTTGAAAACTAGGCACGATTTAGATTCGGATGCAGATTCAGATTCAGAATTTATAGCTTCAGTTTCACCACAGTTGACCTCTTTTCATCTTCTTCTTCTGCAGCCCTAACCCGTCTCGCCAACGTCCTCTTAGTCTCACCCCTTCTTTCAATTGCATTCTCTCACTCTGTCGATTCGAACGCGTCCTTCATTTTTCACTGACGGCAGCAATGGCAATCTCTCTCCTCCATGCCACTCCTTCGCCTTTGCTCTTTTAGCATCTGCTTTCCCCAAGCAGTGAGCAGTAGGCAGTTCCCCATTGAGCTCATCAAATCTCCATCCTCTCTTCTGCCTCTTCATCTGTAAGATTCTCTCTCTTTTTCTCTACTATTTGATTATTGCTTAGTTTAATTTTGTTGGATGATTACTGGATCTGGAATCTCATTGAGTGGCTACTAGTTTGGGTGAACTTAAGTTTTGATGTGTGCGCCGCTTCCTGGGCTCAAGCTTCTGTGTATGGGAATTATATTCCATGTCTATGTGTTTATACGCTTACGGATTGGTTGAGGGAATTTTATAATCTTGAACTTTTTTCTCCCGAATCAAGTTCGAATTATGGATTTTATACTTCCATTTCCAAGTTTTGGGGAAGTTAAAGAAGTAATTTTAAGGTCATCTTGTTTTCTCCTAATTTTTTTATGTGAAGGGCTGAGTCTAATCTCAAACGCACAGTGAGAACTAATTCACGATGCGGAGTTTCTATCTCGATGTTATGTTTCACGTGATATCGAACTGGAATCTTACTTTCTTCTCTCCTTTAAAATTTTAAGCACTTGCTAGTTCTTCAATGTATGCTCTATAGCTTTGCTTATTTTCTTGCATCCTGATCTGTAAGACCTTGGCTAAGAAAGTGGATGTCGAGCATATAAGGTTTTTAGACATTGAATTCATGGATAAGCTTGTTAAAAGTGTGCAATGAGTATTGCTGGTTTGATATTGATGTGCAATATTTTTTAACATCTACCTTGTTTTATATTCACCGGCATTCAATTATCTATATCTCATGGTTTGAGAATGATCAAGTTATTACGTCAAAGATAAGAAGAGATATGCTACCACTACACATTTATTACCAGATAATGTTATTACAAACAATCAGCAGGTGGTCTCCAAGCAGGCAAGTTTATGAGCTGGTTGGACCATTACAGTAAAGTTCTAAGGGAAATTCTTAAATAGGTTTCGCATACCTGATTTCACAAACTGAGAAAACAAAGTATTCCATTAAAAGAATGCAGAATCAGGAAAATCTTGATGCAGATGGGAAAGTGGAGTCTGTGATATCTATTCAAACACCAGAGTATGATAATTGGGACAACTTTGTCGACGATGATATCATGCAGCAGAAATCTTCAATTTTTGTTCAGGAAGCTGAGAAAGTTCCATTTGTTGGTGACAAGGCAAGTTCACCCGACTTAAGTGTTGTTCTCCTGCATTTTTCTGTCCTGATGTTGCCACACTTTTACCTCCGCTTGTGTGTGTTTTTAGTTTGGCCCATTGGGTGTTGAGGGGGGGAGGGGGTCCTTTTGTCTTTTGCTTATTTTTGATTTTTGGATGCAATCATGGCGTATCTTATCAATTGGTTTTTCTTTTACTCCCTAATGAAACTTAATGGTGATGGAGTTGCAGGAACCACTCACTTCTTTAGCAGCTGAATATAAATCTGGAAGTCCCATTTTGCTGGAGAAAATTAAGGTTCTATTTGTAGCTTTTGGTCAATTGTTACTTTTGGAGAGTTGTTTTGCCTGGAATGATAATCTGTGTTACATGTTATCCAGGTGCTCAGTGACCAATATGCTGGCATTCGTCGAACACGTGGTGATGGGAATTGCTTTTTCCGCAGCTTCATGTTTTCATATCTTGTGAGTCTAATTCTTTTAATGTATCTCACCAGCTTGATTATTGTACTCTGCATCAATGAGCTTCAGCTGCTACTGACGGGGCTCTCAAATCAGGAACATATTTTAGACTCACAAGACAGAGCTGAAGTTGATCGGATCAAAACAAATGTGGAAAATTGTAGGAAAACACTTCGAAGCCTGGGATATACAGAATTTACTTTTGAAGATTTTTTTGCGGTAAATTTTCCATGCCCTTTTTTAAAATTAATTTACTATACAAATCACCCCCTGCTTTAAGGCTTTTTTCTCCCATTTAACACAAGTCAGTGCAAGTTGAGAAGCAACTATTCGTACTAATCCCAAAATGTGTTATTGAACATACCAGATAGAAATAGTGAAAGCCACATCAATTTTATTGGTTGCTGAGATGTTTTCTTTGCAATTTGTGATGCTATAGCTTGTTTATTTTTAGTTTAATTATGGTTTGAATATGAGCGACTTGTCAAGGAGTTACATTGATGCAGTTGTGCATATTTTTCCCAATTGGTGTTCTTTTTTAACCTGTTGGCCTTATGGGGATACCTTAGCTCATCTTCTTTTGTATTGGTTTTCTTGTTAATATAATTCTCTGTTTCCTATAAGAAATTCACAAATCACTTTTGAGGTATAATATTTGTTACAATTGCACATTCAAACTTTTAATTATAAAATATTAAACCCTTGAAGTTATGTGAGTGTAAACATTAGCCCCTTCTGTTAAATCCTTTAAGTTTTCTGTTAGTCACTTACTTCCCTCACCCTATTTGCCTCGCAAGCCTTGCTTCGAAAGTTTGAAGCTCCATAACTCATTTTCAAATTCCAATCTCAGTTTTTTTTTTCTCTTTTTCCATTAGTGATTAGACCATGCATCTTTTTCTCTCTCCAAACCATCCACTGCAAAACTATACCACCTCCATTTTCTCTTTCTGAAGTTTCTCCTTCTCTCTGACAATTTAAGATTTCATATTCATTGTTGGCTTCTCCCTGAAGCTCCAATTCGTATCTCCAACTCCGCTGTCAGGGGCCCCACAAGTCTTTTGAATATTGTGCTCACGAACAAGTCTAGGAAGCATAAATTTAGCAGAAAAATAGCGACTGGTTGGAGAGTGAATGCTGATTCTAAAGCAACTTCAAAGTTGGGGTTTGTTTGGTGGCCTCCAAGTCTATGAATGTGTATTGCGATGGCATGTCAATGACAAACTGAATGAGGAGGCGGCATCCAAGGAAGTGATTGCCAAACAGACTGAAATTCTTGAAAATGGAAACATTTATGACATTGTTACTCATAAATGAAGCTTTGTTTGGAGAAAATCTTTTAGATTTTGAGAGTAGAATGAGGTAGGCCTTTTCCTTGCTGGCATCCCCACTGCTGTAGGCTTATGGAACAAATCCCATTTTTTCTCTGAGAGTGAAATGTGAAGATGGCTATGAAGCTTCAAACTTTAGGAGAAGCTGAGTGAACCCATCTGACTAATGGAATAATTAAAGGATTTAACAGAGGGGCTGATTTTTACCATTATGTAACTTGGAAGGTTTAATTTTTATAATTGAAAGTTTGAGGGTGTAATTGTAACAATCACCGTACTTCAAAGGTGGTTCATGCAACTTGCCCTAAAATAGTAGTATTGTTCATGTTTCTAGTTGTACATGTATCTTCAAGATTTATGTCTCAAAACAAGCTCTTTTCTCATTTTTATTACGGGGGCTCTACTCCTGGATCATTGTTTTAAAATCCTTCGAAAGCATGTGATTAAGTGCACTTCTTGCTTAGCCAAGTCAAGCACCTCGCTCTGTTGACTATATGCTTTTTGCTTGAGTGCGACCCTTTTTTTTCTTTTCTTTCTTTTTTGTTTAAAATATATCATTGTCAAATATAGTAAATTTGTTCTTAAAAAAACTCAATCAAAATGTTTTCCGTTCTCTCCTTTATTCAACCTTTTTACCTGAAGCATGTGACCAATCCAAAGAGGAAAGTATGGAGGGTTACATGTTCAATGATGGAAAGAGTAGCGATGTGAACCTACTTTTGTGATGACAGATTTTAACTAATAGATCTTTTCAATGTGATTTTGTAGTTTGTAATTGATTTTTGTTTGTGTTTAACAATTATCTCTATCTCCTAGTCCATGATAATTTTTAGAACAGTTTATATATTGTGTGCGTCACCTCATTGAAGTCCTCACTCATTTTTGCACCTCACTCGTATACTCTAAAGAGCTGCTTTAATGTGCTTAACACTTTCAAAAACATTGTTCCAGATTATACTATTTAAAGGATTGTGATGTTTAGAGTCATCCTTCTTTATTATAGTATTCTTTATTTCATTTCAGCATAAACTAGCTAGATATCCTTGGTTAATGTTGGTTGCCTTTAATAGAATTTTTGATTAATAGATATGTTTAAAATATCTTTTCAGCTATTCCTTGAGCAGCTGGAAAGTGCTCTTCAAGGAAATGAAACTTCTATAAGGTGTCAATGACCTGCCCTTCTACCTTGGAATTTGATTCCTGAATTGTATTTTATAGTGGAATATACTGTTGCCATCGATTATGAAATTTAGCCTTTCATGATTGCATTTGACTCTTGTTTTTTTGGATGCAGTCATGATGAACTTGTAATTAGGAGTCGAGACCAGTCTATCTCTGATTATGGTCAGTGATGTTTGTATATTCAACATTCAATTGCCTCCCTCTGTTTCTACTGACACATTTGTTTGGCTAGTTGTTATGTTTTTCAGGTTTGTTACTTCAGGTGAAATACAAAAGCGTTCGGAATTTTTTGAGCCTTTTATTTTGGGATTGACAAATGGAACAGTTGATCAGGTTTGTTAAATTTGTAAAAGTTCCCTACAAGTGTACCATTATGTGTTGACTTTTATTATCGTTAGATTCTTGTTGAAAATTCAACCATACAAGTTATGTTGAAATCCAAATTGATATGGTTAGGTTATTTTTAAGTAGAGTTTCGAGCAGAAACAATTATTATTTTAATGATGATCTTTGGTCATATATACCTTGGACATGAATAAGATCTTCCCCATTTCCATTCTTGTTGTTTACTTCATCTGGGGAATAGAATAAGTGCGACCCGCGCTTAAAAATGGAGAATCATTTTCTCATTTTGGAGTTACATCTTTTCTTAATAAAAGATGGTCAATCCCCTATTTCCTTACTTTTTTGTGGGTCTTACATCCATTTAAATTTGACCCTCATTCTAAGAATCTACATATTAACGAACAACATCAACCACAATTTTCTTAAATCTGATCCAAATTTCATAATTAGTTTAGCAAATACAATTTTAGAAATTTTATTGCACCGTCATTTTTATGGCCGATTAGTTATGATTTCAGTTCTCGCACTTTGCATTCCTATTAAATAAACGAGAACTTAGCTTCATTGTTTTATCTTCTTAAGTCATCACGTTTATGATTAAATTTGAAATTTCTTTAGCCTTATTATTCCCTTTTCTCTGTGCACTAGAATCCAAAAATGAACAATAAGCCCTGTTCTTTGTTTGGGCGTTAAAATTTCAAAGGGTTTTTGGTCACTTATGATGATGCTTTTTTTTTTCTTGGTGTGTGTGTATGTGTGTTGTTGTTTGGGGGGGGGTGTTGAAAATTAGAGCTGAACAATGGTTGAGCTTATGGTAGCTGTGTAAGCTTTTATCATTGAACATCTAGTTTCTTATTTAAAAAGAAAGAACCTGTTTCGTATTTTCCTTTCGACCAATATATTATCAGTTTCTTATAATAAAAAAAAACTTGTTTCTCATCATTTTCAATCTCATTCTCGTTTATCACTTTTGGCACAGTTCTGCAAATCAGCAGTTGAACCAATGGGTGAAGAGAGTGATCATGTACACATAATTGCCTTATCAGATGCATTGGGTGTGCCAATCCGTGTTCTGTACCTTGATCGGAGCTCTTGTGATTCTGGTGGCATCAGTGTAAATCACCACGATTTTGTTCCTACTCCTGGTGATGTCTCAAGTGATATTGCTGGCTCTGAGAATAAAATTCCTTACATTACTTTGCTCTATCGTCCTGGTCATTATGATATTCTCTATCCAAAGTGATGCACTTTGTTGGTAAGCTGCTCTCATGAACTTATTAGGTCTGGCATCAACCAGATCCAAATTGCTACAGAAATGTCTGTTCGTGCCCATATATCTCTTATTTGCAACAGATTTACTGTTAAAAATTGGTTTAAGAGTGTACTGTGGCTGTATTCCCTTGCAAAATGATATTGCCACCTGTAGTTGTCTACTACAGCTTGAAAATTTCATAAAAAAAAGTTAATTAAGTCTTTGGTTTAAACTCGTGGTTGCCTCGGGGTTGTTCAGTTTGATTTTTTGTTTGTATTTCAGGCCATTGGCAAACCCTGGTCGACTCTCAAAGTTTGGACTACAAGACAGACATGGATCCAAGTTTCGACGAGGTAAAGGTTGGATGTCCGTAATTTCAGCTGCCAGATGTTCTGTACTCAATTTTATTATACGGTGGAGCTGTTTGAGTAAAAAGAAAAAAAAACTATATTCAGCAGGTTAACTGGAATTTGGAATAGATATGATAAGTCATTGAGATTTTCAGCAATCATACGAATAGATTTCTTTATGCAGTCAGATGATACTCTCAATTTCAGTATAGGAATAAATAAATTTTTAATCCTCCCTTTCGTCCTAAGGTTTAGAACTGTTAATACTATTGTCATTAGTTTTTCGTTTGCCACTTTATCATAAAGATGATGAGATAGTTTTTAATTGATTTCAATGTTGATATAGAAAAATAATTATAATAATAATTTTGTGATATTGTGTACGGTGATGTATTAATATATATATTTTTTAAAAATTAAAACCTCTATTAAAGGTTTCTCCTATCCTTTCCTGGATAGAGGAGAAAGTTGAGATAAAAAAAAATTGATCTGTAATCCCTCTCCCCCTCCTCTAAGCCAGAGAGATATATTGAGGGAAGAAAACTGAAAGAAAGCCGAATAAGAAAACGAGTGTCAGATGTAAAATTTTTATGAAAATGAGGTCTTAATAAGTGGTAAAAGATGCCATGCAGTGGATTAAAGTTGACTAAAATGCAGGAGAAGAAAATGTAGTAGCTTGGAACATATGAAGTTTGCAATTACATAGAGATGCTCAATTTGGTTAAATCATTACTTGCATCTATTGAAACTCGAACTTGAATTTTGATACTTCAAAAGAGACAATAAAATAAAATTAAAAATTAGTCACATAGTGAAAATATAAAAGATAGTCTTCAAGTCATCCTATCCTCGAGAGAGATGCCAAAAAATTTCAACAAAAAATAATTCAATTATATTTTTTTTGTGAAAGATGGAAAGCTACTGGAAAATAGAAGATTTTTTTTTTCTTTTCTGGTCATCGGTCATCAATGAATTATTTTTATGTTTCGTTTTGAGATCTGTCTCAAGAAACTTTTATCCTAGTTTTTTGTCGCTCAAAATTGATTTTTTAAGACATCTTATTATTCATTATATCGATTGTTTACTTGCAGTTAATAACAAATTTATTATAACAACCATTATTTAAATGATGAATAAAGTTTGTCCTCAAGTTTTTCCATAGTTCACTTTTCTTGCTTTGATTGTGTTTATAAATTATTTGATTGGAATAATATTAAGCTTAAAATAGTGATATTTCAATTCCAACATTGATTGAGACATTTCTCTTTATTTATTACACAATGATCTTCTTTAGATTTAATCGATGGATGACTTTAGTTGATTCCATAGCATTGCTAACTTCAACGTATGAACTTCATCCATAGCATTGCTAATTTCACTTTTTTGATTCTTGTTTTTGATTTTTTCCATCAACTTGACAAGTTATGGTTGTCACTGATTAAAGACTTGCACGTGTTCTTTGTTGTAATTGTATTCAAATATTTAGCATTGGTATACCTTTTATCATAATCATTAATGATTCATTTGATAAAAAAAAAAGATTTTAGAGATCACCTCTAAATAAAAAAAAATTATGTTTAATAATTTGACTTAAATTTAGTCTTTGTGGCCTGATAAAGTTTCATTTTAGATCTAGTTAAATTTTTTTAAATGTGCTTATCAATATTAGACGCTACCAATTTTTTTTATGTGATTAGTTTTCTTTAAATGTGACTTGGATGTGGCAGATAGAACTGATGTAAGAAATAAAGAAAATGGAATAAATTTAATAAGAGGAAATGAATTGTGTAGAAAGGCGACGGGTTTTACCACGCATCTTCAAAAACTCAAATCCCTTAAATCTACCACTTTGGTAAGATGGGAGTTTCAAAAATATGAAAAGAAATGAAAGGTTTTTGGCAGAGAGTAGAAGCAACGGTGGTATGCCTAAAAAGCAGAAGTTTTGATGCAAATTTTTCATAGAAAGAGATGCAAATGGTCAAAAAAGTGGAAGGACATAGGCCATAGTCTTCATCAATCATCATAAAGTTCCACTCTCATTCTTTCTTTTTCCTTAAACTATTTTTCCATAACTTTCCATCTAGTCCCCACTCTTTTCTTTCTATTTTCCAAGTCTACTTCTTTCTTTTCTTTTTTTTTTTTTTCATTAGAAACCTTGTTTAAAAACATATTTGGCTAGCTAGTTTTTTTAAACCAAAAATAATTGCAAACGTAAATAATGTATTCTTATTCTTAAAAGTGAAAACAAGGAAAAAAAAAAAGGTCCAAAGCTTAAACAAGCGACAAAGTTACACAAAAATATCTTAAAACCTATTACTAAGAAAACTCATATCATCCAAATCAAAGATAGGTATAAAAGGGACATATTACATTATTACCCTTCTTTCAAAACTCTAGCGAATTCTCTAGTATCAATTTTATCTTAGTCAAGATGGGTATTTCTTGAAGGTATAGCCAATGATAAAGCCCAGCACAATCCTTTCCAAGAGGCACCTTAGGAAGTTTACTCGTTTGTTTTTTTAAAGAATATTTAATTCTTGAAAATCATATGAAAACAATTTTTTGATGTTGACAGCCAATTTGGTATGCTAGTTTCTAAAAATAACTTTTAGAACAAAAAAACAAACAACAATAGGAACAATATTTTGTTGTTTTCTTTCATATTGTTTTGTTAAATTTACTGTTCATATTTTATTAAAAAAAAATACAACTAACTTAAATATGGATATTTGATCATAATTTTGTTGTACCATCTTCTGATGCATGAAATATATATATATATATATATAAAGAAATTAAAAAAAAAAAAAAAAGGAAGAAGAAGAAGAAGGAAATGTTGGGTATGCTTTATGGTAGCAAAATGCGATGATTGAAAGAGAAATATTCCTGAATCATGTTGGAGAGTTGATGGAGAAGCTAAGGAGTAACCCCACAATAATGATCTTTGTCCATCCCCCCAACAACTTCATTTATTTTTATACTTTCTTCCATATAACACCAATTTCAATATCAATACCAATATCAATATCAACATCTACTCCCTTTTACACTTTTTAACAATTTCATTTCTCCAATATTTTATGGTGTATTACGTGATATTTCGATTTTTCTTAATACTATTGGCATTTATTTTGATTTTATTCCCATTTATTTTTAAGACCATGACGTCAGTATCATTTGAAAAGGAATGTTAAAATCTATCAAGTAAAATAATATATCAATTAATTTTGTGTAAATATTCGTAGAGAAAATATGACCGAAGTCTGAAGTCCTTGTTAAGTTTTTGGTAAAATATTAGAAGAGTGAAAATCCCGCATCGAAAAGAATGAATGAGGTGATGAGTTTCAAGCACTATATAAAGAGTTCATGGGC